>PNEQ01120824.1:45976-65279 GCA_003012365.1 Medauroidea extradentata
CGTGTATGTTTGGCTCCTGCATGTTACAGTAGGTTTCCTATTGGCCTGGCTGCCGGCTAGCAGGGCCGCCGCCTTACACTGATTGGCGGTAGGTGTTTCCGCCATGTTGCTGGCCAGGGAAGCCATTTTGCTGGCGTGTGTGACTGAGTTCGCTGTTCTACTAGCTATTTCACTTCTGTATTCCTAAATATTCTGTGACTCAACACTGAGTTGCCTGTGGGACAATTAGGCATGTAGGAGCAGATACACTATTCTTCCAGTAGCGTGCAAGAGGCAAGGAACGTATTGTCCGGTAATACACATCGGTTTTCACAACATATGTTTATCGGATATGACTGGTAGGCACACTGAGTCCACGAATTCAAAGCGTATAGTCTGAACTTAAATTGCATGCCTTGGGACACGACAACTATACGCAACTGATTTTTGGAGTTATATCAGTCTAAAAAAGCCTTTTTTTTTTTACCCATTTCGAGGTGTTCCAAAATCATGAATCTAACAAGAGTAGTCCATTTTAAAATTACATGTGCAGTTTCAAGTGGGTTTTCTGTTCGTGTCATGACGTCATATAAGTTAAGCGGTTTCACGTAAAAAAGAATACGCGTGACCCGCTGCAACCTCGTCCATGCGCCAGGCGAGGACTGCTTATATTTCTCTAAGGGACATAATCATAATGTTATATTTGTCTGAAATAGTGTTATAGGTCGTTCGGGATTAAAGTGAAAAAAATCACCAGCCGTTATTGCACATAGCCTAATTCAATATCAATAATAGTTACCTTACAACTTGATTAGTTGGCAGCGATTTGCTGAATGTTACTCCGTGTACTTTCCAATTTAAACATAACAATACAGAAATAAAATCAACTGAAATCGAGATAACATGTATTTTATGAAATTAATTAACTTTGTTTATCAAACCATGTAGGTTCCTACCGATCGCACGATTTATCTTTTACGCGCAGACATCAAGTGATGTGTCCAGAGATGTTAAACATGTCCCGTCGTTACTCGTTACGCGCGGAAGGTTACGAATTGGCTGAAAATAGAAATTTAGCAGGGCTCACTTTGCTCCGAACAGCCTATAGTTTTGTACACGTTACTTGCAAGTATATTTTCCTCTTACAAAAAAATCATCCATTTTCCCCATAATGGCATTTCAAAGACAAAATTAACATGTTTCTTCTTCATACACCCTGAAAACTAATCAACATAATGAAACCAAATAATTCACTGTGAAAGTACATGTCATGGACTAGGGCTTGAAACAAATTTAAACCTAATATAAAAATAATTGGTACATTTAGTGAAAAAATTCCAAAATTCAGATTTAATTCGTTTTTCATATACCGGTACGTCAAGCTTTAGCCCGTGGCATAAAGTGTCACTGAAAATTGTTTAGTTTAGTTGTGTTAATTAGAATTGGGGGTGTATGAAATAAAATCATGCAAATTTTTAATTTCCAATCCCAATATGAAAAAAAAAAATTAATGTACTGTACTTCGAAGTAACATCTATAACACTCACCATACATCATACAAATATAAAATTACGATTGTTCCCCTATTGAACGCCCTTAATGCTACGAGCTAAGCATTGCATTGGTAGGCCTACACGAGCACATCTCGTCTCTAGTCGCAGAGAGATAACCGGCCACTGTTGCAAAGGCGGCGCACTGTACACGCTAAAGTTCTATTTTTTTTTATTTATTTTGATCAGTGGCGCGGTGCGCGCGCGAGTGTAACGGGACGTGAAGCAAATCCCATTTCCTGCCGCCGTCACCCCCAGCTGTGACGCTTCCCACGAGGACGCCGGGCGTCGCGACAACCCCCTCCAACAATCCCTTCCTCATTCCGCCAACAATATAACCTCCATTCTCTCCTGGCACGTCATAGCCTACTGCTACGACCGCCATCGCTCCAACCGACTTGCGTGAATTCGTCTCTGGCCGTCGACAGAAACGTTCACTTTGGCACCACCAAGGAGACCCAGGTTCGATTCCCGGCGGGGTCAGTCCCTGGATTTTCGCATGTGTGAATCGTGCCGGGCGATGCCGTTAGTTGAGTGCTTACTCCGGGATTTGTCTTTTCCCCCGCTCCTTCATTCCGGCAGTTCTTGATACTCACCTCATGTCATTCCTCACCAGCACTAAATACCTAGATGTTAAGGGCGCTTGCTTCAGCCAAGGCTCAGAGATAGACAGCGCCCTTACTGGTCAACAACTGAAGGCCACGGGTAGCAGTTTATGTTTTATTTATCAGTTTTTTTTTATTATGAAAGGGGGGAGATATCGCAGAACCATTACCTAGAAATGTTGGAATTTTTTGGTACTAAGTTACCTAATTTTGTCAAAACCTATGTTTATATCATTTTGGTTAACACATTTTCTTTAAGTCAATGACTAGCCAAAATAATAAAAAAAAATCTATCTTAAGTTAGGCTACGTAGTACGAGCAATTACCAACATTTCTTTGTAACGGTTTTGCGATGCATGCTCCGTTTCAGGATTTAAAAATAAAACTTTCTGAAATAGCATAAATAGGGAAACATGACCTCAATAGTCCTGTTCTTATCTGTGGTGTATGCTATATCTTTGACAAGCATAATATTGGTTGAGGCTTGGATCTTTCCGTCCACAAGTAGCCAGGTGAGAAAGCTTTCTATACCTCCTTTTTGAAGATGTTTATATTCATTATAAGCGTAAGAAAACCACCTCCCCCAAATTGTTATCCTACCTTCGCATTGTATTTAATTATTAATAAGTAGACCTGAACTGCGTCTAAAATATTATTGAAAAGTATAACAACATGCAGAGTTTCCATATCGTTCAACTAGATGATGGTTAGAGCAAGTGGAAAAAACCCAGTGATACAGTTTAATTTTATGTGGCCTCTCTGTAGTCAGCACTTGATAACCGTGACGTGGTATGGGCGTGTGAGACATGAGTGTTAAGTGAACGCACCTTTATATAATGATATCGTAGACTTTTACCCCAGATACCGTTGCGCAGGGGCAGTACCGTATTCCCTACATCTACGGAGCACTCGAGATTTCTGCGAGCTGATTATCTAAATTGTCATTACGTAACGCTTGTTCTCCGCTTTTGAATCGGTGTACCTGTTCGTATCTAGCTCCGTGGTTGACGTAGTGACCAGAGCTCTCGTTTCCTACACGTGTTCGAGTCTCGGCGCTGTCGGTCGTTCCCTACTTCAAGTGGGTTCAATATTGATCAAATAAGAGTATGCGTAGAACATAGGTCGTTCGTATTAGAACCTCAGTAATTGTCGTGTGCATAGAGATACAGGCATAGGAAATGGTAATATTTCATTTCTTGTGCGGACGCATAGGGCAGCAACCAATCACAGCTAAGGATTAACTGCATGTCCGCCATGTTGATTTATCCTCCAAAAGGCACAAACATAAAACAAAGCTATAATAATAAATTGTTATGTTAAAATCTATGTTTCTATATTGTAAATAATGTTTTGCACTGTGCGATTTATTTATATATGGCCTATTATTTATAAATACGATTATACATCAAATATTTTTTAATTACTTTTGGCTGTGTTTCACACAGCAAGGTGTGTTTCAAATTCACCAAAAAATTGTAATTGGCTAAACATTACAGTAAGGGTTCAGTTGTGAATCAACATTGCACAAGATCCCTGGTTGTGTACAGTTTCTACTCTTACGTATTATGTCACATGCTTATGTTTTTTAATTGTGGACTAACCCTTACGCGTGCGGAAATTGTCTGTTGTGGTTGAACAGCAGGTTTTCTCGGAACACTCCAGTTTATCCCGTCCTTGCATCCTCACCAGCGCTAGAGAGCTCGTTGTTAAGCGGCTGCGTTATCCCTTTTGTTAAAATTCTTAATGAAGGGCGTCACGAATTACCCGCAATTTTCCTTAATAGAAACATTACATTTTACGATTAGGTACGTATTATTGGACAATATTGGTACTTCGAATTATTAAGTAGTTATAACGCGGTGAGAGGTAATTATCATCTTAATTTTTTAATTATCTTAATAGTTCCACAATTATGGTTTAACTGTTCGAATGCAATGTTTAACACGAAAGTCAAAGTAATTAGCTAAGTACGTATTAAATGATTTAAAGTAAAAAAAAAACTTTCTAATTTTTAATCAATATGAAATAATGAAAAACTAAGATCGATAAGTAACGCCAGCTCTTAAGATGGCCGCCTGTAACGGGTGCCGAGCGGAGTGCAAAACATCAACAGACACTAGTTTATTCGATAACTTCTCAACGCCAGAGGACATACCTCTCGCCTCCTACCAAGGTGATCCGGGTTCGATTCCCGGCGGGGTCGGGTCTCCTGATTTTCGCACGTGGGAATCGTGCCGGACGATGCCGCTGGTCGGCGGGTTTTCTCGGGGGTCTCCCGTTTCCCCTGACCGTTCATTCCGGCGCTGCTCCATACTCATATCATGCCGCCCCTCACCAGCGCTAAAGACCTCGCTGACCAAAACCTCTTCACTCACTCAACGTACTGTACGCGAGTGATGTTTGCTTAAGAGTAGAATTCAAAGAATATTACACGCGTGATTGCCCTTTAAATGCTCTCCACTGATCTATTAAGTATTTTTTTTTCCGCGATCGGAAATGGTAACAAAAAATAAAAGGGGGGGGGGGTCATTGCATCCTTTTCGTAGCGTGACGATCTTGGTACGTAATATTTAAAAAGGTATAAGCGGGTGCAACACACCTTTAGCTCAGATATTACGTCATAAAATGATAGGGACATCACTGGATGAGCAAAGTGGCGAGTTATCGCCAAGAAGACTGAACGTCTATTTTTGTCTGTCAGGGTTAGGTCGTCGTGCTGTGTTTGGTTCGTGAGTCCAGTAACCGCTTGGAACTTTATCGAAACGCCTTATCTACACATCATTCAAAAGCTTATAAGAATTATTTATTTATTTTATTATAGAGGGTCTATTAACTTCCCCCGAATTTATGCACTTTTCAGGCTTTGTGAGGGACGACTTACAAACTAACCTAACCTAAGAAAACTTCACAAACATCCATGTTCGTACTGGGATTCGAGCCCAGGAGCTCTCGCACCATCGGCGGGCGTGCTACCGACCACGCTACTCAGACCGGCTTATAATAATTAAATTATGAACTTAAAATTACCATAGAGCAACAAATATTTTTAATTTGAAAAAATAATTAGTTGTTTCAGGTCGTGAAGCACTGGTTTGCACTTTATTGCCATAAAAAATTATAACTGAAATATAAAGAAAACATATATATATATATATATGCATTTGAATTACCTTAAATGCTTTGCATTTCAAATTCGTTCTCAAGGAGCTTAAATAGGGCATCAGAGTTAAAATTAATCAATTCTTAATACACAATTTAAAAAAAAAAAAAACTCTTTTCCCCAACATTTCTGAACAAACATATTATATAAACTTTTTTTTTCAATATTTGCTTGTAACTTACGCTTTTTTTTAGTAATACACGTTTTAAATTACATGTTAACTATTAAGTATTAAAAATTTAATAATTGGTATTGTTTCTTGCGTGGAATTTTTATCCAGGAAAGCCACGTGGAACACTTTTCGTCTGAAATAGTTATATTGGAGGGTAGAGGAGTTCTTAAGGATGCCGCCTGCCTGCATGTTAGAGGCTCGGAAGTGAAGGAGCTAAGGGCGGCTTTGTAGCGCACATTGTAAGACGCATCGACACAACGATACAAGTGCTTAAAGGGCACTAGACGGAATTTTTTTATTGTTTGAAACATTTTTATATTTGTACGAGATATGATTGGTTTTGTCGACACAAATTGTGACCATATTATACTCTAAAGTAAAATCTTCGGCTTTCATAGTTTTCGTATAATGGCATGTTATTAAAGTCCGAATTTGCATAAAACGGTTTTATTCTTTAAAGAAAAACCAACTGACTTACCGAACTGAAAAAAAAAAAATCACTATGAATATTTAAGATGTAGGCTACAAGGTATCCTACATAAAAACAAGAAATTAAATACTTTTATTTTTTAATTCTGGAATTCTCTGAAATTTTAAATTTCAAAAAATTGTAATACAAACATTTTAAATTATTTTTGTTGTTATATAAGAGACCTTGTAGCCTATAACATCGTTATTCAGTGCGAATTTTTTCAGTTAAGTAAGTCTGTTGTTTTTCTTTGAATCATAAAACCGTTTTATGCAAATTTGGACTTTGAGTGCTATTATAAAAAAACTACGAAAGCCGAAAAATTTTCTTTACAAAAAAAATTGCCACAATGTAAGCCCACAAAACAAACCATGTATCGTAGTGTACAAATATAAACATGTTTCAAACAATACAAATACTTTCAGTCAAGCGCCACCTTAACTAGCGTGCAAGATATCCGTCGATCTGTTTTTACAATGGGACTTTAGTGGTGACCATATAATTTACCTGGTGGAAAGTCGGTAGCAAAGTTCAATGCACGTTTCTGTCGAGTTTCACGTGCATTTGGTTGAAGTATTGTAACATGTAAAAGTCGATTTTAACAATTTTTGGAGGGCTTAGAACATAGTTTAAAATTAGCAGCTTCTCGTAACAATGTCATTCCGACCGTGTCTGAAATGTGTTTTCTTTTCATGGATTAGCACGACGAGCACGCGTAGAATATTTTCGTAAAAAAAAAAAAACGAATTTTCGAACACAGTGCAACGAATTTGAACCGCGTGGTAAATAGCACCCTTAGATCAATGTTTACTCCATCTACACTGTGTCAAAATGTCGAAATCAAGGTGAGTAAAATGAAAGCCAGCGGTGGAATTTGAAAATGGAACATATTGAAAATAAAGCACCATTTAGAAATAATTCGAAAAGAAAGAATAAAACTATGAATAAAATTATGTGTATAAAAATAAGGCATTTTGAAAGAGTCAATGAAGTAACTAACTAGTAAAATAGTTCCCAGCTGCGGGCTAACGTGATATTCACAAAATGAAATTTCATATAACTAGAGATGATTGTATATTTTGTGCCAACATACCCTTTGAAACACTGTAGTTTCTTGCAACACGTATGATTCGGGGATGTACATCTAACACAACGTAACTGTCTGCAGACCAATGGCCGGCATCAAATATTTCAATTGCGGGGTTCTTATTGGCTCAGTTAAATAGGGTAACAGCCCCAAGTACAAGCGAAAGCCAGTAATTTTTTGGTAAGCACAACATACGTTGAAACCAAGAAAACAGTCAATTATTCCCGCGGTAAACCATCATCTCTACATATAACTTATATCTATACTAAGGCTATCCTATTTGTAGTTGCGTATATATTACTGCGTTAGATGTTATCGAGAAAATATTTTGAGCCAACGTACTCTTGAAAACACTGTGGTATCTTGCAACGCCGACATGTATGATTGGTTGATTTACGTCCGACGCTACGCAGCTGTCTGCAGACCAGTAACAGACATAAACTATTACAATAGCGTGATTCCTATTGGCTCATTCAAATAGGGCAACAGCTCCACGTCAGGGAAAGGCAGTGAGCTTCTACAAGCTGAACGTTCGTTGAAACCCAGCAAACAATCAAATTTATTATATTTCAGGCTTTGTGTGTCATCATAAAAAATTTTCAGTTTAAAATTTCTAAGGACTTGTATTTATGTTTTTATGTCCGGAAAAATGCGCGGGTTCACTGACGAGTAGGCTAGCCTCCAAGAATGTATGTTTTCTCAAGCAGACAACAGCTGCTCATTAGCTGCTCGCTTCCATGGTCAAATGGGCATGTGATTAGTTACATTTTTGTTATTGGCTCAGAGACTTACAGAAGGTGTCAAATAAGTCAAGGGCCAATTGCGAAAGTGAAACGAACGTGTGGATGCTGGAATTCAAGCTTGTGTCGGAAAGAAAGCGCGAATTTTTCAGGGCCCTACCAATAGATCATTACATACATACTACACACATCTATCGTAGTAACATATACGCAACTGTAAATGGAATAGCCTTAGTATAGAGCTATGTTATATGTAAAGGTGATGGTTAGAGGCATGATTATTTCACATATTGATTCTAGGTCAGGTTGAACGTCAATAACGTATACTTCACTCCTCCTTCTGTGATTAGACGAGAGCGGTTTTAACACACATTTGACGACTGCAAGCCAGTGATGAATAAGGATAACTAGTCTTGGGGTTATCACGTGCTACACGTTTGTACTGTTAGAAGCAAATAGATATTCGGCTTCAGCCGGTACACGTATAGAACTGAGAAGTCTAGGCTGTTGCCAGATGTGAAATACTCGTGCCTCTAATGATGGTTTATCGCGGGAATACTTGACTGTTTTCTTGGTTTCAACAATTGGTTTCAATGCGTCATGTGCAGCTCTACTACATCGTCTGTGATGGATGATTTTGCTCTCACTTGCCTTGGCAAATCACAGATGTACGGAGTCACAGTAACCTTATTCTGATTGGTGCAGTCAAATGAGAGACGTGTCTGAACGAAGACACGCTGCTAATAACCATGAAGCACAGCTACCGACGTGTACGTAAGAAACTGAAACGAAGAGGGGCAAAATTATCTTCACGACAAAATCGTTGCCCTACCAATAATATATTAACTCGACCTATAATTTTATATCGTATCACATTATTAAATTCCCTAAGTACTTCATGGAGAATACAGTCGTTACATAAATATTCGCTTCTGCAGTCCTGACAAAATTTTCCACTAAAATATACTACTGTATCTGTACTGCTACGGGAGTTTAAGACGGTAGTGAAGTTGTAAAAAGAGAGACTTTATATAACCTAATGGCAGTCGTTTTACTTGGAAGATGATGGTAATGTATACTGAAGACTCGAAGGTTTCGAATGAAATTTTTGCACAGCGCCTTCGCTAAGACGTAAATAAACCTGGGTGAGAAATACCACCGTTATAAATTAGAAGGTAGTAGAAATATTACGGACAAGAATTTTCAATTCATGGCAAAGCAGAGCCAGAGATAATAAGTCCTGAGGAAACATAAAGCAGTGGTGATTTACTCTGGGAACGAACAGTTTGGTTTGATAGAGCAGGACGTATCGATGTTGTCAGTGAGAACTTGCAAAAGGCACCGCCATCATGCAGAAGTTTAAAACTTCTTAGACTAATATATACGAGCTATACACGAGTATTAACAAAAATGTATATTCGTTTGAAGTCAACACTTGCATTGTCTTATTAGCGTCGTATAAATACTCTACAGTCATCAATAAATATTATCGTAAACAAAAAATGTGTATAATGCTGAAACTAACGTTATTTCCTCAAAATCAAATTTGTTAGTTGATTGGATAATACTGTAACCACGACAGGCCCGACCCCATTGGCTGAAATTCGACCAATGAGGGATGTTCAGTGGGCCAATATGACGATAATTAGTGGATACACAGATGGCAGTAATGTAAGTTTCCGTGCAGTGTTAATGCGAGTAGCTGCTATCTTGTTGGGATCGCTTATAAGTGCTTATAAGTAACATCGAGTCGGATTATGTCAGTAAGTACACACGATTACCTAAAGTGTATTTACAAAACAAGACATATGAAGAACTGCATTTACACGACATATTTGTCACGTATGTTAAGGGTTACAGTACACGAAATATTATACGATTAATAGGAATAACAGAAACAAATTATCGCTTACCTATTGAAAGGTGATAGTCTCTGAATGGTCGGGCCCACTCTGAAACAATGTACAGGTGGTACTTATTACACGAACTCATTTCAACCGTAAAAAAGAGCTATATGCTAAACATAATTAATTACTATTGCACCGTCAAATGCGAATATACATCGCGAGTTAGTAAATTTTTTTAGTATAATATAAAATTAATTTTTAAACCATCGATATTTTTTAACTGATTAAGGAAAACCCTTAAGAGTAAGACATCTTGGATTAATATAATTTTGGTTATAATTTTTTATTTCAGATTAATATTTTTACATTTGGTTATGATAGTGTGTAGAATATGGTTTGGTTGACCATACACTTCCGGCATATGTGAAACGTATTCGCTAATTACGCTTGTACAATCAAAGAAATAACAATTACTTTTTCTTAACTACACAAAACAAAGTAACGAAAGGTTACTATTAGGGACAACTGATTTTAGCGAAAATATTTTTGCACCACTTTTTTTCAACGCCGTACGTGCACACCTGCAGCTTCACTTCGTGGTTAGTGATTGGACGATTTTAACTCTCAGCGGTTTGTTGGTTGTTATGATTAACGCAGTCAAATACTACGTGACACCTCTACGCAAAGACACGCTGCCTGTCACCCTAACGCATAACTGCAGATGTGCTCCTATGCATTCATGCAAAGTGATGGAAAAAACTTTTCGCTAAAATCAGGGATCCTTAGATATCACTAACGTTAAATTTAAAGAATCAACTTGATATTTTTTTCTACATCTCACCTTAGCATAACGTACAGACTTTCCATGATAAAGATTGCACTTTGAAATCACTAATTACTATAGTTGCCTTTCAGCCAATTTATTTATTTCAGCCACTCATTAAGGCCTAGAGCTCTTTAATTTTTCAGTGGTTTCGAAAATATATTTTTTAACGGAAATTAATACATATATCAAGAATTCATTCTGAAAGTTTTAACACACATCATCGTTTGTAACCCAATTTTTCTGTTGCACTACGCACCAAACGGATTTTTTTTCTGCCCCTGAAATAGCACATGTTTTGTGGTCAAAATAAGCCAAAATGAAGAAAAATAATTTTTTTATTGCAACCGGTACATCATTTCACAAAAACGCCCTGGCAAAATTGTGTATTGTATGACTGTACACAGTGTCGAATTTTTTCAAAGAAGTTGGTTAAAAAAAATATTAGAGTTATTTGCAATTGTTTGGAATAAATGAAAGATCATGGCCTTAACAAAAACATATAAGTGTTATTAATATATACTGTCTGTGGATATTGGACAACTTAAAATTTAATGCATAGGAGTGCATGCTATATAAGTCAACACTAAGAATTTCAATTAAAATCTACAGGTTTCTAGGAGAAAATTTATAAGTGACTAAAAAATAAGAATTCTGGATGCCAACTTCGCCATACTATACATTCCTTGAACTCAGTTTCTTGAGACGAAATAAAATGTACAAGTTGGCGTCAGGATTCTTGCCCTAGTACTAATACGTCATACGGGATTATTTTGTTTCAGAAATTTGCCAAATACTTATTTCCAGGATAGCTCTTTATTAATATTCGCTTATTGGCTTCGAGAAGCTCACGATCTTCAATGATTGCATTTAGCAATGAATTATGTACCAAGCCCTCTTAAAATAAGCCAACGTGTTTTATTGATATTCTTGACAAGAAGTACATCAAAAGGGCTCACCGTTAACAGTGTATACAAATACTTATCTGAAATTGAAATAAAAGTGTTATAAAATGTTTATTCGTCCACAATGGTGACAGTAAATCACACTTAAGCTAACAACAATGAACAAAACAAAAATGTATTTCGGTATGTATGTAAATGCAGTTATTTTACGAATGTTTATGGTACAGATAAAAAAAAAAAAAGAGATACTGATTAGACTATGCGGCTAAAATTGATTGTCTTAAAAATTATTAAAAATAAACACTGAAAATCTTAAGATTATGTCAGCAAAATTCATGTACTGATTCCAATATGCACAGCAAAAATAGGAAATAAGACGGTTTATTAAACTTAGTTCGTCTTTGTAAGTTATATGCACCATGCACCCGTGTCCTTAAGTTAAATGCTACTTCAACATATCGTTCTTTATATTTCATAAAGTGAGACAAGTTGAAATTACCATAGTTGCGATTTAGATCATAACGTAAACAATATACTAATATTAAATTAATTGATGTCAGTAAAAAATTGCCTGAAAAGTAAATGTACAATTTGTTATTAGTATTACCAAATTTATAGTTTTTTTATTAGTTTTCGGAACATCTTAATCAATTACGCTCCCAAGAGACTTAGGTATGATTTACTCTACGCAGAATATTACTTTTAATAAAGAAATTACTTTCCTAAATATTTTTCCACGGATTAGGTGAAATCTCTATTACTTACTTAACCGTGGTCATATTAGAGGCCCAGCAATTTCGCGAGTTCATTGCTAAGGCGTTAGATTCCTACCTACTGTACACGTTAATTAGTTTCGAGATTGTGTCACTATCACTGAAACTCTACCGTGGAGTCTGTGGACCAATAGCAGACCTGCATGAAAATATTCATTATCTCCCGTGCTACCTTGTCATATGTACAGATGGCCACTCACTGGAGCAGCAGACAATGTAGAAGTAGCTGAGTACAGAGTGTACACAGGACTATGGAGCTTAGCCGGCAGGACGTTGAACCCGCGAAATTTACGTATCCCTACTCAGATTATACTTTATGATGATTTATCGCGGGATGTTGGGTTTCAACGTTCGTTCAACTGGAGGGGAACCATAATTTTATATTTGTATGAAGAAGGGTTAGTTTTGTAGACGTTACTTAGGAATACCTCGTACAAATAAATTAACTCAGCAATTTTCCCATAATGGTATTTCAAGTCGAAATTCGTATGGTTTTACTTTATACGCACCGCGAAAACTAATAAATATAAATAAAATGAAATAATTCACATTGAAAATACATGCCATGTGACACGGCTTGAATTATGCAAAAACCCATAACGAAATGTGTGTGTTTGTGTGTGTGTGTGTGTGTGTGTGTGTGTGTGTGTGTGTATATATATATATATATATATATATATATAAGAAATTGGTAGAAGCAGAAAAATTTATTCCCAATTTCTGATTTTCTTTTAATACAAAAATATTTTATGACGGATTTTATACACGTGACACGTAGGTTCAATGTGAATTATTTCAGCTTATTACGTTTAGTAGCTTTCATGTTGTGTATAAAGTAAAAACACAATTTTTTTTTTTACTTTTAAGTGCCATTACTGGAAAACTGTCGTATATATTTCTATATGAATGTAAAATAAAATTACAAATTTCCCCACTTGCACAATCTTAAGATGCCGTGTCAGTGTTTCAGGCACATGTATGCAACCCGCATTAACTCCATATAAATGAAGGCTAATTTTACGTTGTCTGTAGCAATAAGAGTATTACACATATCCACGTTATCATTGCGATTTTCGTTGCGTTCTGCAAAATCAAGTATAAAAACGGTTATATTATCAACGTGATACGAAAAAAAAGTTTTGTAAAATTTGCAGCAACTAATATTTATACTTGACTTCGGCAAACGAAGCGAAAGTAAAAACAGCTCTGTCTCTTTTAAAACGCGAAGATAATGTTGATATGTTTAATATTCTTATTGCTTTACAGAACGTAAAATTAACCTCGATTTATATGGGGTTAATGCGTGTTGCATACATGCGCCTCAAACACTGACACGGTCTCTATGTGTCTGTTTTCCATCCAGTTAGCGAACAATGCCACGAATCTCACAAGTCGCAACATTCCGCGCGTTAATTCCAGACGTTCCTTCCGAAGAGGCACGACGACGGTGGAAGAACACGACAAACGCCTGAATTACCAAGGCGGGCAAATCACACGACGAAAACCCATTTCCGAAAGCACTACGCGTCGAGTCGAATCCAGGTAACTAGGGCGGTGCGTGAAGAAGGAAGGGGGCAGAGGTTAGGTTTGTAAGCTGGTGCTTACGGCGGTCAGTACAATGAGCTAGCTAGCCAGGCGCTGGGAGTAATTGTTCAGGAATGTTGTACTGTTACGACGGGAGGAGAAGGTTGGATGTGTCTGGAGGTTGGGGAGGGGTTCCCGAGGTGGGCAGGCTAAGTGGTCCGGGAGGATTACTGTCGGCTACGCGCGCTCAACGATGCGAGAGACCTAGCCCTCTGTTGTGGAAGGGTCGACCAGGAGGGGGAGGGGGGTTTCCACCCCGCGAAGAGGAAAACAAACGCGTAGAGGACCGCGCGGGTATGTAATTTCGGTTTGGGCTGTCCACTCCCGACGTGGGGTGCTCCCCAGGTAGCTGGAGGACGTGTCGCACCAAACACCTCGCCAACCAGCTGCCGAAGAAGGAGAGATGTTTGTTGATAGCCATCAGGCCGAGGGGCGACATGGGTACACAAAGGGTGTGTGTGCTACCTGTGGCCACAAACACCCCTAGAGCCAGCCATTCTCGAGGCTCGCTTTTCCTCCACCTCTTCCGAATAACCCGACAAATGCTCTGAAGTTGTTTCCACCTCGTGAGTTCGCCAGGGTCAGCAGCCGTGTGATGTGTTCGCCGCTGAACTAGTTGTTGAGAGCGAGTCATGTTTCTCTGCTCTGTGAGTTCCACCGGATATTCTGAGGTTTATTTTTTATTTCACCCAAATCATCGTAGTTTACTCAGAAGAAACATCCATTAAGAGCTTTCTTCCCTTACCTTTAACCAAATAAAAAAATACGCAGATATTTGTGAGTGAAACACAATATCCACGAGCGCTCAGGGTGCATCTGACCAGCGTATATAATGAAATATCGCCTCTATGTGCAAACCACCAATTTTTACTATTATTCCTTTTACATGCGACGTGTTTTTGCGATAATTATTTTACTAATCTTAAACGAGAAGAGATATCAAAAAACTGTTTGGCAACTTTCGTTAAAATAGTTTTTTTTTTTTTTGCTAGATAAATTTGTCAACACAAGAAATTGTACAGTTTCAACTAATGAGTCAAACAAAAATTTCGTCAAATGCATGATTAGCTAAAACCATAGTATTTACATTCGTGAGTATATTAACGAACACAATGAAAACCATTTTAAACTAAACTGCCAAACAGTTTTTTTTACATCCGCTCTCGTTTAGGCTTAAAAATTAAAAATTATTACAAAAAAACAATTAAGCAAATGCCTGGCACGTGACGGTCTACGTTTTTTCCCCCCATGTGAAATCTCTAAACTTATTCGTAGTGTGCTAATCCGTCCATACTGGCAATTCACTTCTTAGAAAATCTGGTTTCCCAAGACACTTGTTTCTACGTTTGAGGCACGGTAACAGGGAAGGCAATAAGTCGAATGTAACACGTCCGTCAAACACCTCAACGCCTCTAGGTGCGGAATACTAAACTAGCGAGCAATGTTCTCGAACGCGAATTTCAAAGGGGAATTTAAGCGATGACCCTGTTATTTCACTTGTGGAACGTCTAATGCAGGTTTTATTTTACGATTACAGTTTATGTTTTCTCAGCTACAGCAACGTCAAAAAATATTTTTTAGAACTTTTGAGGAGCTTGGTAATGATGCTTTAAATTAGTCGACGGCGTTTTTAAAACCGTTGGGACACATTTTGAAGTGTGCCTTCTTTTCGTAGGTAAACGCATTGGTAACATTTTAACAGCTATACAATAAAAAATACTTCCCGTACCACGCTACAGCCCGGCTTAACGCGTCTGTCCACTAAATTTTACGACAGTTACAACTGCGTCCAAAGGAAACACTCTTGAAAGAGGACCGTGAAAATCTAGCTGCAATAACACGCTACAGTGCACAACTCATGACAGGACATATCAACTTCAAGGCTAAGATGTACAGCATGAAATTGGTGGATTCACCTTTGTGTGATGTTTGTGGGACAGACGACACGATGGAGCATGTAGTATTGGAATATCTCAAGACCGAAGACAACAGAGAGGAATTCAGGGCACAACTACAAGACTACGGGATAGTTAACGTAGACCTGAAAGCTATACAGAGAAATTTTTGAGAAGTGGAACAACTTTGCTACAAAGATTAGGAAACGACTCGAAGATTTCGACCATTGGCTAAGACAACTGGAGCAGGAGTAAAAGGCAGTAAAGGTGCTGGAAAGATTAGGTTCCGATTACCCATAAGGTGCCGCCTGGGTAAAGGCCTGATCAAAACTGGGTCTGGGCGAACTCCGATTGGCGCGGAGGGCAAGTTTTAAGTGGATTACCGGCAGAAAGCCGTGTTTAGTAATTATGCTAGCACAGGCACAAAATTATCAAGAGGAGTCGCAAGAAAAGAAGAGGATATGTGCCGTGCATTAATTCACTCGTCCGAGTACAGTTTCAATGTGGATAGAAAGAGGGTGTGCTGGCCTTCGGGTCTAAAACTTGCTATAACAATCAAGTGTTAGTTTTCGAAAACCCCAAACCACTAGAACAACAGCTTTGGTAAACTGTTGAAGCTATAAACTATTCCTGTTATTTTTGTGCGGCTTATTTATTTATGATATAAAACATGTGTCAATAATACGTGTTTTTGTGTTGCAGTTACTGGGGAGTGTTAGGCAATTATACTGTATTTTAACTTTTTGAGCGATAACATTTATTCAACATGTATAATCAAAATTTTCTCTTTGACAAATCATAGGGTATATTCTTGGTAACCTGCTTGACATAATGGAATTTTTGATTAATTTGTCATGCAGAATCATTGCAAGATTAGTATTGGTTTAATATAAATATTTCTCTTGCAATGATTATGCATGAGAAATTAATGAATGATTACATTATTATTTATGTCAAGCAGTTTACCAAGAATATATCCTATGCTTTGTCGAAGAGAACACTGATAATACAATTTCATAAAATGTTGTGTTGTCGCCTTTTCTCTACTTTACCACAAAATTTCGGTCTGTAATTAAAAATAATTTAGTAACTTTTCCACATTTAAATCTTCGTGAATATTTGAATAAAATAAACATAAAAACCTAGTTACTAACGGGTAATATAAAGTGAACAAAAACTGCACAATAAGAAATATCATAACTTTAGCATTAATCTATGTAAAACATATTATTAGAAATTTCTTAAGCTAATGTGGAGTACTTTGTCTGAACTTATGCACAACTCATAGAGGTAGTAAATTGAAGTCCACGCGAAGTCGCGAGCAGTTGCTAGTAGTTCATAAAAAGAAGTACTACTTAATCAAACAAATTTGTGTTTTTAAGTACATTCGTGGATCTCACTGGCATAAGAAAAACAAAGTGAACACCCCAGCACGCTCTCAGAAACACAAGGCATTGTTCGCGTGAAGTGGTTAACAGATAATCCCCGGTAACGAACTCCTTGCGATAGTTGTCGAGATAAGTCTCGTCGTTTCAACAAAATGACAATGGGGGAATTGTTCCAGGAAGATCGCATGCGCAGCGTCATGTCTTGTCAAGGAGGGCTGACGTGACGTCAGATTCAGCGTCGGAGATGTCGTCTGTCAGGCTGTGCACCACCTCAGGTCGTGTCCCAATTCACTCATTTGCTTTCATTTAATACAATACCCTTATATATCAAAGATACGTAGATTTTTGACAATATGATTTTAATATAAATATATAAATGATAATGTTTGTTATTAGTCTAATTTATTTAATACTAGCTGTCCCGTTGCGGCTTCGCCCGCGTGTACTATAGAAAAGAGTAACTAACTTTTAGTTACGTGTTCATTGATGGTGATACTATATTCTATATTATACTATATTCACTGTTTATCTTAAAACATCAAATACGTAGATTTGTCCAGTCCACTGCGCTAAGCGTACTTTAATTGCAGAACTTCTTTTTTTAATTCATCTTTATTTCTCTATAAAACAACTGCCCCATTTTCGGCTTCCACAGCAAAACAGCTGCCCGGCATTTAACAGTCATTACTACTGCGGTTGTCAGCGAGTGTTGAGTGTTTTCCTCGCTTTTTTCCCCCGCGGTCGCAAATTAGATAAAAACAATCCTTGATGCGGATTATATATCATGCTAAAATTTCAGCTCGATCGGTGCAGAACTTTTTGAGTTTTTGAAGCGTACACAAACCAACATAACATTTATATATATAAATGAAATAGACTAAAGATACCACAATAAAAATTTATATAAATATACAACTCTATTTTATATGACTACGTAGAAGAGGGAATAGATATAGGATATACAGTTTTATATTCAAAACAAAACCTCACTATTTCGTTTGAAAAGTGGGAAAAAAGCTGAGCGTACTTAATCAATAATACATAGTAATACTCTCTCTGTCTCTCTCTCTCGCAGCCACGTCCTATTGACGTCTGAGAGTGTGCCTAGAATGCTTTCTTCTGTGCGTATAATTGCTTATTTACATTATTTATGAATATTTTCAGAAAATTGATTTTTTAAAAGAATTTTATTTTGTCACTACAAATTACCATCGTTAACAGAGTCATTATTTGAACATTTTTTGGGATATGTTCTGTATATAAACGTATGTTTAAGTAATTAATTCGTAGGTATCCAAAGAAATATGAGTTTGTAAAATAATTTTGTAGGAAATGTTGTGGTAAGGGTATTCGTAACGAGGCACTAAACATTGTATTACACACATTATTCGTAATGTTGATCCATCACTGCACACACAAGAAGCAATCAATAACACTCTACAGATATATAAAACGCTAAAAACTTGCTTTCAAATACCATGTTTTCGGCATCTCCCACAACCGACAAGTGGTACCGTACAAATATAGGCTAATAAAATAGAGACGACCAGGCTCACAAACCCAAGAAGCAAATTATTTTATAATATTACATGTTTAAACGGAGACTGTATCATATCATACGTATGTTTTAGTCTTATACGTTCAAAACAAACATAACCGTATACACGAATAGTGGAAAATTTGCCGAAAAAATGTTTGCAATCCATTTTGTTTTAATTTTTCTGAGCTATCATAATGTTGGTAACAATGAGTATCCAAATCTAAATGAATAGTAGGTGCTCAGTAAGGAGATCGTAGGCCCTAATGTCACACCCTTGATCCAACCATAATGCCGAAATACCACAACGCCGAATATTCATTAACACTGGCAACAACATTGCTTTAGAGTTATTTGTACCTTAGAAATTTTTTCGTTTGAGGTACAGAAACGGGAAGGTCATGTCTACTTCAATACGTGCGTTAAGGCTCGACTTCAGTCGCCATACTGAATTGTATTATTATACGCTTTTTTTGGAATTCTAAGAAGAAAATTATTAAATCGGCGACTATACCGCAAATTCTATCTACCTTGAGCTACAATACAAGTATGGCAATATAGCTAGGAATGTATAGTTAGGTCGCAATTTGTCGGGCAAATTATGAATATAAAAAAAATTTGCCGCAAACATCGCGGCGTAATTATATGATAACAGTTAAATCGCAAGGTCTGTACTGTAGCTAAATGTAAATAGAATTTGAGGTATAATCGCATATTTAACATTTTACTTCTTAGAATTCCAATAAAGCGAAAAATAATGGAATTCAATATGGCGACTGAAACCTAGCC
>PNEQ01120824.1:65379-75556 GCA_003012365.1 Medauroidea extradentata
ACTTGAAACCATGCTTCTATTTTTTCAAAAATGCAGCACGCTTGTTATAAACATGATTTTCGGCCCTCTCAAAATGGCTAAAAACGGGCTTTTTAGACTGTTGTAACTCCGAAAATATTACCTGAATTCGTAAAGTGCAAAACGAGAGGCATGCGTTGGTCTTTACTTCATAATATTCCAAAGTAAAATATTGGGGCCACCACTTAAAGTCCCGTAGTAAAAAGACTACAACGGAAACCTTGCACGCCAGTTTGGCGCGCTGCGAATAGAGGCGATATGCTTCTCGTCAAGCGTGGGACACTGGCTCTTATCGCTACGCTGTTACCACGCGTCAAAGGTGGAAATTTGACACCGCGAAGGACTCCTCTTAATCATCGCTTCGCCCTTAGCGCAGAGTACTAAGCTAGCGTGCAGTGTTTTCGTAGAAATTGTTATTTAATGAGACTTTGAAGCCGCGGTCTACCGCAATTTTCACCACCATGTTTTTATTTTTATATTTGTACCGGTTATTATTTATTTTAGACACAAAAAAGTGACTAAATTTTCCTCTCACAAAAATTTTTTATTTCGCATAGTTTTTGCGTTTTGGCTCGTTAAGCCAAAATTAGCATGTTTTCGCTTTAAGGACGACACTAAAACACTTACCAAATTTAAAAAAAAAATCACAGTGGATAGCGTTGTAGGTTACGAATTTAAAAAAATATTGAATTTTTTAAATTTTTATTTTAAGTTTCATCATTTTTATTTAAATGCAAAAACATTTTTGTTCTTTGTTTTTATAAACGTGACATTGTAGCATGCGATGTCTTTATCCACTGTCAATTTTTTCAGTTTGGTATGTCAGTTGGTTTTAGTGTAGTCCTTAAAACGGAAACATGCAAATTTTGACTTTAACAAGCTATTACGAGAAAACTACGAGAGATAAAAAAAAAATTTATGAGAGTCAAATTTATAATCTCAATTTGTGTGTAAGACAAATTAAAAATAAAAACACGGTGATGAAAATTGTGGTAGACCGCGCCATTAAGGTGCCCGCCTACTGGCTGTGTATATGTGTGAGTGAGGCATGGCGCCAAGGGCGATGTTGACAGGCTCATCTGGTGCGGTATCGCCTCTACCGCAAGACAATGAAACGGCGTATAGTGGTATCGCCTGACTGACATATTCAGCGGTGATCCCGTCTTTTTATTGGTGGAAAGTTTTAAGCAAAGTCCGTTGCATGTTCCTAGAGTAGTTTCTCACAAATCTCGTGAGTAGTTTTTCAGATATAACATGTTGAAAAAGATAATTTTAGCCATTTTGAGGAGCTCCGAAATTATTTTTCTAACCGACGTGATGCTTTGAAACAACTCTTCAGTCATCGTTTCGAGTGTATTTTCTTTTCGTGCATAGACACATTGGACATATGTGGAATAAATTCTTTAAAAAAAACGTATTTACGAACACGCTGCAACGCATGTTAAGCGCGTGCTAGGCGAGGCCCTTAAGTGTGTTCAAGTGCGATAAAATCATAATTTTATACTTATATAAAAAGGTTTTAGTTTTGTAGACGATACTTGTGAGTACACTTTCCTATTACGAAACAATTTAGCTCTCATAGTTTTCTCATAACGGTGCGACTAAGTCAAAATTTACATGTTCTGCTGCCATGTAAATAGTGAAAATCAAATGACCTACTTGAATAAAATAATTCACTATGATTTTCCATCCCATGAGCTATGCAATAAAGTATTGAAAAGAACATGACGTAATATTTTGAATTTCTTTAAAAAAATCGCAAAAATACAGGAAAAAAGTTGACAATTCAGCAAATTTTTTAAATACAAAAACAGTTCACAAGATGATTTAAAAATGTTTTATTGCGTAACCCGTGGCATGTTATTTCACAGTGAATTATTTCACTTACGTAAGTCAGTTGGTTTTCACTATTTACATGGCAGCAGAACATGTAAATTTTGACTTTGTCGCACCGTTATTAGAAAACTACGAGAGCTAAAATTGTTTCGTAAGAGGATAGTTTGCTCACAAGTATCGTCTACAAAACCAACACTATTTCATATAAATATAAAACTATGATGTTATCGCACTTGAAGACCCTTAAGTGGTGACCCTATTATTTTATTTGTGGAAAGTATGTGTTGAAAGTCCAACCCATACGCCTGTCATTTCGTTTTATGGTTACGATTGGTATTTTTTCAGATACAGCAACATAAAAAAGCCATTTTCACCACTTCTGAGGAGCTGGCAATCATGTTTTAATAAGTGGACGGTATATTTAAAATGACAGAGACATAGTTTGACGTGTGTCTTCGTTTCGTAGATAAACGTATTGGAAACACGTTTAGTAGTTATACATGAAAAATCACTTTTCGTAACACGCTACATCGCAACTCACGCGCCAGGGCCAATTAACTTGTAAGGAAGACAGATCTTTCTCATCTTGGATTTATGCCTTTTCTTATAAATCGAAGAATATAGAGATTTTTTTAAGTTTTTCGCGTTGACATGGCATAATTTTCGTTACATCTACACTTTAAGATCCATACGGCGTGCACTGAGAAAACAATTTTGTTGGTGCAAACAAAATTTGTTTGAATCAACCAAATCATTTGTTTGATTAGGGGCAATTAGATATTTGTTTGCTCGTACCAAATTATTTTGTTCCCTCGATTTGTTTGAGGCAAATAACTGAATTTTGTTAGCAGTACCAAATATTTAGCTGGTCATAAAAATATTTCGTTGGACATATTAAATGCACACGCAATATTTTAAGAACTAAAAAAATATATTTTATAATCTTAACAAATTTCTGAAATTTTAAGACCTAAAAAAAATTATGGTTGGACCGGGATTTGAACCACTATCCCATCAGTTGTCTCTTTCTATCCATGACCTAACCAACTTTTTTTTTATATAAAAATGTTAGGCTTCTTGGCGAGGCCGCAACATCGCCAACGAGCCAAACATCCCCCCCTTCACAGCTTTAGTATTTGACAATTCCCCAGTTGTGACAGTATTTGCTGACTCTGACAATGGAAAAGACGCTAACGGACAAACACAAATTTTACACCCAGCCAGACCTGGGAAGCGAACCCAGAACCCCTCGTATCCGAGTCGGTCGCTCAACCAACTGAGCTACGGGGGGTCGGCAACTGAGCTACGAGTGCTTCTGAGTTAATAGAATTGTTATTTGTATAGGAATAGTTAGGCCTAATATTAAATTAGGATTGTACTGCTTTATTTTCAAACATTTTTGTCTTCCGTCTGCGAAAAGGTAAACGACGTCAAATAATATTACCAAATGATTGCCGTGCACCGCAGAACAAAGAACGAGACATGCAGCTACGGTGTTTTTCAAGTTTACAGCATTTTCTGTTGTGATCGATCGAATAAACCACTTTGAAATTGTTATAGCTAAAATTAAGATACTTTAATAATGCTGATTAACAGTTTAGACGTCCTACTTGTCGCACAAGCTTATACTTTGAAAGTTGAGGTATACAGCGTTCGCCATCTTGTCACTCACGCACGCTAGACAGCCATCTTCCGCAAGTCAACCGAATGGATTTAGTTTCGCCAACAAAATCATTTAGTCCATCGAAAAAAAATTTTTGGTTCAAAGCACATCGCGTATAACCAACAATATTATGTTGTTGACAAGCTGTAACAAGTTGTTTGTTTACACAAAATATTTATTCGACGTCCTTTAGTAACCAAATATACGTTTGGCACAAATAAAGTGCGTGTAAATGAATAATTTGGTCGAGGGAAATAAATAAATTTATTTGTAGGACTCCAAGTTTGGTCTTACCAGCAAAATATTGTTTAGCTGAAGCAAACATCACCCAAATAAATATATTTAGTAGCCTATAATGAAACAATTCTTTCTCTCAGTGTGGTTTCTGTCACTTCTGTGACAACAGTAGCCGCTCCCGTAAACAAAGCACTTTTTTCTATTCAGCTGTTTACCGTCACAAAATAATGAAGGTACTGAGGCTACAACCATTTTAAAAAAAATGAGTCAGAACATATTTTTTGCACATTAGATTGGTGAGTTACACGAATACGTAGATTGATTTAATCAAATAATTGCATGTACCTTTTAAAAATCAATCGAAAATTTGTGTTTACATTCAAAACCAGATATGTTCAGCCCATTGTAATTATGAACTCGTAATAAGAACACAGCTGCAGGGCGTAAAGTTACGAATTTTTGCCTCTAACTATTTACTTCTTTTGAAGTCAGACATGTCCAAAATGTTTATCCGGAAGTACATATGGCCATTATTTTTCTTTAATAAAGAACGAGAAACAAATATTCAGAACATGTAATATAAATTCCTATAATTTTACAACAAAATGAACACTAATAAATCTGTCACATGTAATTTTCGTTAGTAGAATAACATATTAGTTTTTTTTTATAACATGAACATATATGGTTTTGAAAGTTTGCCCCTCGATTGACCACTACGCCGAAAAGATGGAACTGCTGTAACGTCGAAATACCACAATGCAGAGAAAACCTCTTGCAGGCGTACCACTCGTACGAACTGACAACAACTACAGGTGGTTCGCGATTAGATGAGCACTTTTGAAAGCCGTCTTGTCAGAAAAATAATTAAAAATAGATTCTCTATTGCGGTCACAGAAGCTTAACTCTTTTCTGCGGTATAACCTATACACTTTGATTGTTACAGGAGTTGCATTTTTATACTAAACTGTGGCAGTAAATTATAAATTATTTTATTAGGTTTAAGTAACTAGGGTTTTAAAAGTGTCACTTTATCATGAACCACCTATACTGAACTTAATTTTTCTGTTGTCTCCTTAGGAGTCTTCGCCGGTGTCGAATTTCCACCTTCGACGCGTGGGAACATCGTATCGATAAGGGCCAGCGTCCCACGCTTGATGAGAAGCATATCGCCTCTATTCGCAGCGCGCCAAACTGTCGTGCAAGGTTTCCGTTGTAGTCTTTTTCCTATGGGTCTTTAAGCGGTGACGACATTTCATTTTTTAATAGTATGAAGTAAAGACCAACGCATGCATCTCGCTTTGCACTTTACGAATTCAGGAAATATTTTCGGAGTTACAGCTGTCTAAAATACCCGTTTTTAGCCATTTTGAGAGGCCCGAAAATCATGTTTCTAACAAGCGTGCTGAATTTTTAGAAAACATATGATAGTTTCAAGTGTGTGTTCTTTTCCTAGATAAACGTAGTATGAATAAGTTAAGTGGTTTCGCGTAAAAAAGAATACGCGTGACACTCTGTAACGCTGTCCATGCGCCAGTCGAGGACTCCTCTTAACTTATCGTAGTAAAACTATACTATTTACGCACATTATATTTGTATATCTACGAAAAGAACACACACTTCAAACTATGTGGCTATAGTTTTGAAAATTCGGCACGTTTATTAGAAACTTCACTTTAGGGGCCCCTCAAAACGGCTAAAAACGGCTTTTTCAGACTGCCGTATCTGGAAAATTTACAATCGGTAGAGACGCTGGAAAATCGCGAAAATGTTTAAGATAGTCTCCAATAAACTGTATTATATTAACCGTGACACGTGTGAACAGTTTTGGGACAAATCACACACGCTGTGTGTCCAAGCTGTGCAGTTCTAACTGGGCCTGTTGTATAGAGGAAAAATGCTACAAATAAAGATAGCCAATGTTGATACGAAACATTCAGTGTTATATACATCACGTTGGAGCCTGGCAAGCAGTAAACTATTCCCGCGATTTTCCAGTGTCTCTAACAATCGGATTCAAAAAACACAACTATAAAAACAAGCGTTAGACTTTGAACTGTGATCACCGATTAGTCTCATACGAAAAAGGATAGTAGTAATGCACAGCACGATATCTTATAGCAGCTTGCGCGGAGAGGCGATAATACATTACATACGTCGGTTAGTGACACCCTTACTGCTCCTGCCTCTCTCTCTCACACACACACACACACGAACGCAGCATATCTAGGGAGGCCCCTTAAGGATGTTCAAGTGCGTTAAAGTCATAATTTTATATTTTTATGAAACAGTGTTAGTTTAGTAGACGATACTCTTGAGTACAGTTTCCTCTTACGAAACAATTTTAGCTGGCGTTGTTTTCTCATAACGATGCGACAAAATAAAAATTTGTATGTTCTGCTGCCATGTAAATAGTGAAAACCAATTGACTAACGTACGTGAAATAATTCACAGTGAAATAAAGTACTATGGGCTACGTAATGAAACATTTGAAAAATCCCGCGAACTATTTTTGTACTTTTAACAAATTTCAGAATTTGCTACTTTTTTCTGTACTTTCTGGATTTTTTTAATTCAAGATAATACGTTGTGGGTTTTTTTTAAATATTTTATTGTATAGCTCATGGAATCTAAGTTCACAGAGAATTATTTTGTTTAAGTAGGTCAGTTGGGTTTCACTATTTGCATTACACACAAGCACATTTCGACTTCGACACCCCGTTATGAGAAAACTATGAGAACTAAAATTGTTTCGTAAGAGTAAAATTTACTCAGAAGTATCGTCTAGAAAACTAATAATATTTCATAAAAACATAAAATTATGATTTTATCGCTGTTTAACACCCTTAAGGGGCCTCCTTAGATAGGATGGGTTTGTGTGTGTGTGTGTGTGTGTGAGGAAGGAGCGACGTATGTAATACATTATCGCCTCTCCGCACAAGCTACTCAGAAGGCGTGCAGTGCGTCACTATTATCCTTATTCCCAGTGAGCTCGTTCGTAAAATAGACATTAGTTTCGTTTCTGTAGTCTTGTTTCTTCTGTGCTCAAGTTGCAGAAGACGGGCCACGAGTCCAAGAGCCACCACAACATGGATCCAAGCAAGTCCTGTGCTGCGTCCCGCAGTGCCTACAAATGCGCAATCACATCATTATCGAAATGTAATGAAACTCTTTGAAGTTAATAGCCGCTCGTAATCCTCTTAGGAACGGGCGGTCCCGAGGGAGGGGGAAGGGGAAGAGGGTATTGGACCGCTGAGGGTTGTAGTCCCTGCGCCTGGTTACCAAGGACACACTGGAGGGAGGGTTGGCAAGCCTACAGCATGAAACAACGGCTCTATGAAGGTGGGGGGTTGGGAGTTGGTTACATTTCCCTTTCCACGCTGTCCGGTCAATACACGCAAATATGGTTAGTTCGCGATAAACTGAACACTTTTGAAGAACATCTTGCCAAGAATAATAATTAACAAGTAATACTTGTCACCTCACGCAATAAATTTTGAGTAGAATGTAATCTATACACTTTGATTGTCCCATAGGGTGGTTTGTATGCACTAAAAAGTGACAGGGAAATATAAAACATCTGAAAGATAAATGTAACTAGTGATTCAAAACTGCTCACATCATCCGAACCACACATATGCGAAGTCGTTTGTGCTACTTCATATAGTTTTTTTTTTTTTTTAATGGAATAATAGGCTATACGTGTTTTTTTTTTATTTACCGAAGTTCAAACAAAATCTGTGAGAAATGAATTCAAGCAAATATAGATGAAATAACTTTGTTAGTTATGTATTAATATAAGTTCGTAATTATGAGCCCTAAACAAACATCGCATTAGTCTCAGGGGACCGCACGCAGCTACGAGGATTCTTCTTGCGTCGTTTCAGACGTGATTATCACGAGATGCGGTGGCATAGAAGCCTATCGTCAAGCCCCAATCTTAGAGAACCAAAAATAATTTATGGATGACATAAAAGGGGCCTTGCAATGGAGAGGCTACAGAATGCAAGATGAGGGTAAACGTTAGGCTCGGTTCACCTAAGTTTTCAACGTCCTTTTTTTATTCTTATATTTGTGCTAGATATTTTTTTTCTTATTTTGGACATAAATTGTGATTAAACTTTCCTATTAGGAACTTTTTGTATCTCATAGTTTTTGCATAATGAGTCGCAAATGTCAAAATTTGCACTTTACAATTTTATGCACGCCACTAAAACCAACTGACATACCAAACCGAAAAAATTCACAACGTATAACAATGTTGTAGGCTATGATTCCACATATATAAAACAAAAAAATTAAATGTTTTTGTATTTGATAAAAAAAATGCTCCATTTTGAAATTATATTTTAAAAAGTTCAACAATTTTTTAAAAATACAAAACTAAATTTTATATATATATGTGTGTGTATATATATGTCAAATCACAGCCTACAAAATTGTTATACGCTGTGAATTTTTTCGGTTTGGTACGTCAGTTAGTTTTAATGGCGCGTATAAAACCTTAATGTGCATATTTTGACGTTTACGACTCATAACGCCAAAACTATAAGAGATACAAACATTTCCTAAGAAGAAAATTTGTCACAATTTATGTCTAAAATAAGAAAAAAAAAATTCTGGTACTAATATAAAAATAATAAAAGTCGTTCAAAACTGAGGTGAACCTTAAGGTCCTCTACGTTTTCCCTCATGCGTAAAATCAGGGACCAATCGTATCCGGTATCGAACCCGGATCGCCTTATTGGAAGACGAATAGTCTGACCACGGTACCCATTTCGTAATTACTTTTTTACTTTCAGCCAGTTCGTATATTTCTGCCCTTTTATTCATGAAAATATTCTAATTAGTAATCGTAGTGTTTAGATAGTTAAAATGAAAATCCTCTACGTTTTACCGCCTTAGGGCAGGGTGACAGTGTGTTTGAGAGAAGGCCGAGGAGTAGGTTGAGCTGGCAGCTCGACTTGAGAGGAGTACATCCCTGTCGTCCGTCTGGCGCGAAGACTAGACGAGGTGAGGTGAGATGAGTGTGGAGCAACGCAGGAGTGAGAAGGGCGAAGGAAACGGGAGATCCCCGAGAAACCCGCCTACCAACATCAACGTTCACCAAGTTTGCCACCAATGTGAACCGGGTTCGATTCCCGGCGGGGTCTGTCCCCGGATTTTCTCGTGTGGGAATCGTGCTGGACGATGCCGTTGGTCGGCGGGTTTTCTCGGGGATATCCCGTTTCCTCCGCCCCTTAATTCCGGCGCTGCTCCGTACTCTACTAATGTCACTCCTCACCAGCGCTGATGTTAAGCGCTGACCAAAAGCTCTCACTCAAGTTTCCCACATTCGAAAATTCTGAGATCGAACCCGTAGGCGATAGGTCTGACCCCTCGACCACCGCGGTCCCCTGTGTAGGCAATACCTTACTTGTAAGCCAACATGTGAGACCGCAATAATATATATTCTTCAAGTGTTCTAGGACATGCAAATTTCGAGTCATTATTTCACTAAAGGCTAGAATCCACTTGCCTATACACACCCGGACCACACTCTGTGACATTTTTTGCGTCGGGTCTTCGCATATTTATGTGCCCGCATTAGACGGATAGTTGCCATTTTACATATTTTGATCTTATATCATTGTAAAGATTATGGCTAGAGATGATGGTTTATCGCGGGAAAACTTGACTATTTGGTAGGCTTCAACGTACGTTTAACTTATGAAAAGATGACTGGCTTTCGTTTGTACGTAGAGCTGTTGCCCTATTTGACTATAAGCCAGTAAGAATCTCGCTATTTTAATATACGACGCCTAGAGCCATGAACACTTCGCGAGAAGAATTTTGCCCCAGTATGTTTCGCTGCCTTACGTCCACATCTGCATCTATGCTTCGTGGTTACTGGCGGTGAGTCTTCGGTAATTGACGTCTCTCATTTGTCTGTGCCAATCAGAACAAAGTTACTGCGACATCATATTTCTTTAATTTACCGGTAGAACCCCAAGGCACGCGGTAGTTAAAACATCTTATCACTAGAGACCTCAAATATTCGCGTTTTGTTTTGGGCACACAAGCTAGAATTCCAACAACTGTTAGTTTGTATCACTTTCGCAAATGGCCTTTGGCTTATTTAACCTCCTGGATGTCTCTGAGCCTATAATTGAAATGTAAACTAATACAGACCTATATTTAAAAAGTAAGCAGATAATGAGCTTCTGCTGTCTACTGCAGGTCACAAATATTCTTGCACACTAGCCTGCAGGCCATTGAACCCGCGAATTTTTCCCGTCTCTACTTATCACCGACTATGAAGCAGAATTGCAGATGTGTACGTAAGGCAGTGAAACAAACTGGGGCAAAATTACTTTCGCGAAAAGTTTGTGGCCTATCATTTGTCTGCAGGCAGCTACGTTGTGCCAGACGTATACCACCCAA
>PNEQ01120824.1:75656-100097 GCA_003012365.1 Medauroidea extradentata
TTCCTGGCCAGCAACATGGCGGAAATACCTACCGCCAATGAGCGTAAGGCGGCTGCCCTGCTAGCCGGCAGCCAGGCCAATAGGAAACCTGCCGTAACATGCAGGAGCCAAACATACACGGGGCAGGTATCAACAGATTCGGGCAGCCAATAAGCGGCGGAGTTCGCAATTATCAAACGAGCCGCCACGTCATTTCACGCCTGTATTACTATTTAGTCTGTGACCCAAACATACATGTCACAAGAAACTATAGCGTTTTCAAGGGTATGTTAACACAAAAAAAAATGTTTGCGATATTCCTTCATCTCTAATCATTAGAGGCACTTTTTTTTTTATTCTTGGTCAGGTTGAACGTCAATAACGTATACTTCACTCCGCCTTCTGTGATTTGATTAAACGAGAGCTGGTTTAACAAACATTTAATGACTGTAAGCCTGTTATAAATAAGGATAACAAGTGGAGATATCACGTGCTACACGTTTGTACTGTTAGAAGCCAATGGATATTCGCCTTCAGCCGGTACACGTTTCAACTGAGAAGTCTAGGCCTCTAGGCTGTTGCCAGATGAATACACGAAATACTCATGCCTCTACTAACCATTGATTTAAAAATTCCTGCAGTTGTACCAACTAACAACAGAAAGTCAGATGAGCACAACGTAACTTGAAGTCCAGCCTTATCTCAGATTAACGCGAAATTTGCCGTTCCCTAGGTATTATTCTAGACAAAATGGTCTTCAAAAGCGTCTAGTTTACAGCGAACAGCACTGAAAAGAAAAATTCTGAAGGAAGACTTCCCAGAAAAATTATTTCGTAGTAACCACAAAATAATTTTGTGGTGGCCAGAAATATTTAGTGCTGTCAACAAAATGTTTTTGTCGTGACAAAAAGATAAATTTTTCAGGGTAAATGCCCACAAAATATTTTATAGCTGCCTCAAAATATTTGTTTTTCCGTGAGCATAAATAATAAGTAAAACATTGATTGAAACATATGATTTCACAATTTTTTTGCAACAGCCTGTTCAATGCCTTTCGTACACATTTGCAGCTCTGCTTCATTGTTTTGGTAGCATGTTTTTTTTTGTCCAGTGACGTCTCACGTTTGACTGTGCCGATCAGAAAAAGATTACCGAGACTCATGCTAAATACAACGTTTGGTCAGAGTGTGCTTCAGACACATATCATGAATAATTCTTAATAACTTGCCTTTATACGGCTTCATTTTATCGCGCATTTACGCTTTTCAAATCTTCACGTTTGAGGTTATCTTCCACCTTCATGAATCACAATAGAGTCAACGACGTATTCATGTTTCCCTAATGTTTAGCCCTTAAATTTGTACTACCGCCAGGTTTGCGCATACAACTCACTCTGTAGCAGTGCTGTAACATTTCACCATCGATGTTACACATGTCGTATCGTATTGTTTTAGATACGGTATGTTTAGGCATGATATACGCGCTTGGGTTTGGTATAGCCTATGTATGTGTACACACATATATACATATATACATATGTGTATATATGTGTGTCAGGGGCGTCATTAAGGGGGCAGGGGGCAAATGCTCCCCCTTGGATTTAGAATTTTAAGTGTATAAAATGTATTTTGTATTTTTTTATTTAAATAATGCTAACTTATGCGCATAAAACTGAAGTTTTGTTATTAAAGTTTCTCATTTATATGATTAATTTATAAAAAAAGATGCAACAAGGTCACTGTCGCCGAAAAAAAAATCTTGTTCCCCCCCTTGCCTAAGAGAAACCTGAAATGACACCCCTGGGGGGAGGGTGTATGAGTACGCCTCCCCTCAAGGCGATCCAGGTTCGGTCCCTGGATTTTCGAATGTGGAATTGTGACGGACGATTTCCCGTTTCCCCCGCTCCAGCCATTCCGGCGCTGCTCCCCATCCACTAGCGCTAAAGACCTGGCGCATGAGACGTGCTGTGACGTGGTACGGAAAGTATTTTTTTCTTGTACAACTATAATAAATGTCCCCAATGCGTTTATCTATGACAAGAAGACACACTTCAAAGTGAGTCGCAATGGTTTTAAACGTGCAGTCCGCTAGTTAAAAATATCATTACCAAGCTCCTCGAAAGTACTAAAAATTATTTTTCACGTTGCTGTAGCTGAGACAATATCAATCGTAATCTCAAAACAAAATTATAGAAACCTGCACTGGACTTTACCCCACACTTTCCACAAGTAACATAATAGGGTCATCGCTTAGGTCCCATTGAAAAACGCTTTCTACGAAATCACTGCGCGCTAGTTTAGTTCTCCGCTCCTAGAGGCGATGAGGTGTTTGACGGACGTGTTATATTCTACTAATGGCCATCCCCGTTTCCGTGCCTTGAACAAAAAAAAATTTAGCGTCCACTAACTCTTAAGTGTTGAACAATATCTCTCTCTCTCTCTCTCTCTCTCTCTCTCTCTCTCTCTCTCTCTCTCTCTCTCTCTCTTCAATTTTATGCAATGCCAAATAATATGAAACCAATTTTAACCGTTTCGGTGCGGAGTAAAAAAATTTTTAATTGTACCAAGACAGTGTAAAATAATTATAAATTTTTTAAAATAGTTTACTTTTGGTTATTTTTAAGCTAGAAAACAATGTATATATGGTTTACAGAGTCACTTAATTCACTGTTCGACTAAAGTCGCATGTCGCAGTTTAGAAATATTTTGTATATTCTACTGTAGTCGAATTTCGCAGCGAAGGAGTTAAATACAGGTACAACGATGGCATTAAATGCTAATCTTAAAGCAAAATTTGTCAACGATATAGTTATAATCTGGAACGGCATTATCCACGTGTTCTGAACTTCGCAGCCCTTCGTACGCACGAACAATCGCTAATTTTTTTTATTGGCATTTCGTTATTGTGTAACGTGTCTCTACTAAGAGTCGAGTTGCCGTCCAGTTGATAAAGCAACGCAACGGTGATTTTTTTAAATTTATTTATTTTCCGGTGCGGCATTAAAGCCGTTATTAAACGAAGCGTGAAACTGAATAAAACGGGAGTAGACATGAAAGCAGGGAAGCGACTGACGAATCATGCCAACATACAAAAAAAAGTGAGGCGAGCGGAAAGAACGAAAATATTTGTTGTACCTGAATTTTTTTGGTTGAATTATTTTTAACGTGTAATTTTAAAATGCGTTCAACTGTAAAGCTTCCGAACGAATGCGTAGTCAAAAGAAAAAAAACTGTTTTTAAAAAATAAATATTACAAAAATTATAAAGGATATAGCAATTACGACACAAAAAAAAAACTCATGAAAATGAGATACCAGGAAAAAATATCCAAACCAAATGCAAACGAGTTTTTTTACTTCGGCGAAATGTCTACGATATCACGTTTTCGTGACATTGAATCAAGGGCAATGAAAACACGTAATGACTGCTGAAAAACAAACACCATAACACTGTCGGAAATTTTTGCTGGTATATAAACCAGTATAGCCTATAATGGAAATCTAATACCTCTTTCATATTCTCACTGTGGTTTTCTGAAATTTTAAAATAATGAAAAAAATGTAATACAGAAACATTTTACATTGTGACCTTCCTTTAACATTGCTATAAAGTGTGATTTTTTTTTTCAGTTTTATAAGTCGTACTTAATGCCATAACATGCAAATGTTTACCTTGATTAGTCATTAGGATGCAAAAACAATGGTAGATAAAAAATTATCAAAAAGTACAAAATTTAGGGGCCTATTAGTCATAGTTAATGTCTATATAGCCTATCTGATATAAAAATAAAAAAAATATGAAAATTGTTGTCCACCGTGTCATCACGGCTCGGCACCAGATGCCGCATTGAATGTTATTATTTTTTGTATATTTTTTTTCATTCTGAGAAGAAAAATGTTAAATCCGCAGTTATACAAGTTCGATTTACTTTACGCTGCAATACTGATATCACGATAGACATGTAGGCGTATATTTATGCCGTAATCAGTCCAGAAAATTATTAATACAAAGAAATTGCTAGACTGATTGAAGCGAAGTTATACCTACGTAGAGACGATAGTTTATCGTGGGAAAACTTGACTGTTTGCTGGGTTTCAAGGTACGTTCAGCTATTGGAAAGATAACCGGCTTTCACTATTACGTAGCTGTTGTCCTGCTTGACTGAGCCTACAATAATACCGTTATTGTATTATTTGACGCCTGTTATTGGGTCTGCAGACAGCTATGTTGTGTCAGACGTATATCGCCCAATCATACATGTTGCAAGAAACTGCAGTGTTTCCAAGAGTATGTCAGTACAACATATATTCGTGATATACCTTCATCTCTAACTATGCGATAACACCCCAGCCGTAATATCTGCATTGTAGCGCGAAGTAAATATAATTTGCGGCATAGTCGCAGATTTTACGTTTTTCTTCTCAGAATTTCAAAAATGAAAAAAATATAAATAATGCCATATGCTTATTGGAACGGAGCCTTAAGCTGGCACATAAAGTGTGTTGTAGAATGTAGGTTTTTTTTTTTTTTTTTTTTTTTTTTTTTAAGAAATACCGCTAAACATACGTTCGATATCTTTAGCTACGAAAATAAAATGCATTTAAAACTACGCATCTCTACTTTTGTTTTCTAGATATCATACTCAGAAATGTTTTGGGTCACCTCAATATGGCTATGAACGGTTGTTTCACACTGCTATAACGTAAAAAGTAAAAAATACCAACTAGAATCGTAAACGAACGACTATACTCTGCACTTTCCGTAAATAATAAACTAGTACGGGCACCGCTTTAAATCCCATAAGTAGATACACGAGTATATCGCGTATTAATTCTAGGTCAGGTTGAACCAAATATCGTACAAGTACAATATGGGAAAGTACAGCCTTTTAGCATTGTTGAAGCGGGAGACATTTTATCAACGGCGTGAACTGGAAACACAAGCAAAATTTGCATTCTTACATTTCTATTTTCTATGGTGTTTATATATTTACGACTAAATTCCTCTTATTCTAATAGTATTAGAATGTGTTTATAGGTATTTAAAATTTTATCTTATCTAAAAGAGCAAAATTATTTTCTAAAATCATGATTACATTTCAATTTATAAATAACAAAATATATAACTAATACTGCCCATAGAGCAATGTGCTACTGTAGAAGGAACAGCGCTCATATCGGCGTGAACTGGAATCAAATAACATGTCTCCTGTTTTTCTTCTGACTTTCCCATATTGTCCTTGTACAATATTTGGTTGAACGTAAAGATGGTATACTTCACTGGAATCGCTGGGTGACTGGACATCAGTAGTTTTGAAACACATATGACGACTGTAAGCCGGTAACAAATAGGGAAATGACTCGTGGTGAAATCACGCGGTACCTGCTTGTACGATTATAAGCCTATGACATTCTACTGTGTGCCAGTCCGTGTATAGGACTGAGCAGTTTGAGCTGCTGCCATATCAATACGCGAAATACTCGCGCCTCTACCCGTAAGTAGGGCAATGAATAGAGGTACGTTAATTTCGCATATACATTCCAGGTCAGGTTGAACACCAATTATGTTTACTTCATTGTTATGTCTGTGACTTGCTGGCGGCTGTTATGAAACACCTCTGACTATTGCAAGCCAGTAGTAAATAAGGAAATGATTCATAGAGTTATCGCTTGTAATGTTGTAAGCCAATGAATAATCGACTGTATCCAGAGCGTGTACAGGACTGAGCAATCTAGGCTACTGCCAGATGAATCCGCGAAATTGACGTACCTCTAGCAATGAACATTTCGCGAAAAGAATTTAGCCTCAGTCAGTGCCTTACGTTCACACCTACAGTTCTGCTGCTTAGGCAGTGATTGGTAGGGCCACGATTTTGTCGCGAAAAGATTTTTGCCCCACTTTGTTTCAGTGACTCACGTGCACATCGGCAGTTCTGTTTCAAGGTTATTGGCAGCGTGTCTTTGTTCAGACACGTTTCTCATTTGACTGCCCCAATCAGAATAAGATTATTGTGAGTCTGTACGTCTATAATTTGCCAAGGCCAGTGAGAATAAAATCATCCAACCACAGACGATGTAGCAGAGCTGCAGGTGTGCACATGACGCATCGAAACCAAATGTTGCAATAATCTTTTCGCCATAAAATCGTGGCTCTAGGCTTTACATATTACTAAAGGTAGCCTACGTAAATTTCGCAGATACATTCCAGGTCAGGTTGAACGCCAATTATGTATATACTTCATTGTCATGCCTGTGACTTGCTGGTGGCTGTTACGAAACGCGTTTGACTACTGCAAGCCAGTAGTAAATAAAGAAATAATGCGAAGTGCTATCGTTTGCTACCTGCTTGTACGGTTATAAGTAGAGGTACGTCCATTTCGCAAATACGTTCCAGGTCAGGTTGAACGCCAAAAATATATACTTCATAATCATGTGTGTGATGAGCTGATGGCTGTCAGTAGTAAATAAGAAAATGATTCATAGATAGAGTCCGGTAGTTTTCGCGAAAAGATTTTTGCAGCACTTTGTTTCAGTGCCTTACGCGCGCACCTGCATCTCTGTTTTGTGGTCAGTGATTGGATGCCGTAACATACAACGTCTGGAGGTTAAACCCGCAAATCACAGACGTGTTGTGTCACAGTTATCCATGTACTGATTGGCACAGTCAAATGAATAACTGTGCACAAAACACTCTACCCGTGATTATTGGCAGAATGTTTTTGTGCAAAGTTGTTATTCACAAAGTTGAGCTGAAGGTGTACACGTAAGACACTGAAACAAAGTGGGGCAAAAATCTTTTCGCGAAAACTACCGGGCCCTATTCACAGAACTATCGCTTGTAATGTTGTAAGCCAATGAATAATCGACTGTATCCAGAGCGTGTACAGGACTGAGCAATCTAGGCTACTGCCAGATGAATCCACGAAATTGACGTACCTCTATTCGTCGTAAATAATTTTAAATATTGCGCGAATTCTTCAGCTGTTGGCGGACTAGTCTAAAGGCAGTGTTTGGCCCGCGGACACAGGGTTGTTTCCCCCTGAGCTAGACGGTGAGCGAGAGAAGCCCACGTGGTGCACCCTCGTGACTCGAGTTGCGGTCGTCTGTACGGCTTCCGGCACACGCCCCAGGCCTATGTGTGCCACTGAGCCGATAATCTCGCACCCGAGGTCATCCCACCGACCTCACGCCAATCCCCCTGCCCCTTCACCCCAGCACTGTCATCCCTTCCTACAAACTTAACATATCCAGGACTAGAGACGCGGACATTTCGCGGGTTCGACGTCCTGCCAGATAAACTCCACAGTCCTGCTTGTCCTTAGTTAACGGACCGTAGCTTTCTCTTTACGTTTGAGGCACGGTAACAGGGATGGCGATAAGTCGAACATAACATGTCCCTTCAAACACCTCATCGCCTCTAGGCGCGAAGGACTTAACCAGCGTGCAGTGTTTCCGTAGAATGTGTTTTTCAATAGGACTTTATTTATGAAACGTGCTACAGTCTTATTTATTTACTGCCCTATTTTCCTTCAGTCCGTATCTCAGATAATTAAAGTTCATTACTGAAAGACTGGTGATGTTCCCAGCTAGCTAAAGAAAACACACATATTTATGATTGTAAAACAAGTGCCGACGAACCCACGCACCTCGGGTTGCAGATTTCGATTACGTTAATCTACTTTGACTGTATGCCCGCGAAACAATTAAGCATTTTCTCCAGTGTTAAATAGATAATTGACGGAATTGATTTATTGGGGAAACGGCCGCGACTACCCGGAAGTCCACCCGAATGGTGACCCCTAAGTACGCTGTCCACCGCCCCGCAGTTTGACGACGAAGAAATTATCCCTTTCCCACCGAAGTTAAATACGTTTTGCTTGCTTACATATTCTCGTATCTCCTCTAGCATCCTGCGTACTCCCCCGAGCACAAGGAGGTGATGAAGTTCCTCTCAGCCAGAGAGAGGCACTGTGTCGCTCGCGAATACATGAGTCCGCTATTAAAGGCCTACGTATTTATTACACAAAATAAAGTTTTCTATTTTAACATCACTAAATGGCACAAATAACCTTCTGAATATTGAATACTATTGGCATATCTGAGTTAATGCTTCATTACAATAAGTACCTAGTTATCAGTGATCCGGGGAACGAGGGGGAAGAAAGAGCGAGGACAGAGAGAGAGGGAAAGAAAGAGAGAGAAGCAAGAGGAGAGGGGGCAAGGGCTATTCTTCTGGCTCTTAGGACCACATGTGGATTTGCAGCTGGCCTCCCAGGTCGCCAGTTTGATGGGTACTTACTCACAAAACTATAATTAACATATGTGAACTGATGCTAATTACATTACCATATTTGATCAAGTGGTGCTTTGCAGGTCACATTGATACCAAACAAGACGTATTTATTGTTTGATTTACTATAGTGATAGTTTTAGCTGTTTTCATAATTAATATAGACGGCGTATCACATACCCCTTGATGTTTGACGAGTAAGTCGTACCTGTATATACCTATGACAACTGCACTGTAATAAATATTAATGTTGAATCCACTTAATTGCAACTATTGCCTTTACAGAATAACACAAATAATGTCTTAAATTGTAGCGTATCACTACATTTTACAGTATTTATGAAATAGACCCGTTACAAACGTTTGTGGTAAAATCCAATGCCAGTTTCTATGACTCTTGGAAATCATGTTTTTAATAAGTGAACGGCATTTTTGAAGTGTGCCTTCTTTTCGTGGATAAACGCATTGGATACGTTTTTAATAGTTGCACGAGAAAAAATACTTTCCCTGCCACGCTACTGAACGGCTCAAGCGTCCGGTCGACTAATTATTATTCTTAACTACCTGTACATTGGCTGCTCCAGTGAGCTCCAGTTGTACACATGACAAGGCAGTACGGGAGATGTGAATGTTTCCATGCAGGCCTACTGTTGGCCCACAGACCTAATCACGAAACTTATTAATAAGGGCGGAAATTTTTGGTGAAAATATATGCCCCAATTTGTTTCACTGTCTTACGTGCACACCTGCAGCTCAAATTCGTGGCTATTGACAAGAGTCTTTTGTGCAGAGTTGTTATTCATTTGACTGCGCCAATCAGTACACGGATAACTGCCACACATCACGTCTGTGATTTGCGGGTTTAACCTCCAGACGCTGCGTGTTACGGCATCCAATCACTGGCCACATAGCAGAGACGCAGGTGCGCAAGTTAGGCACTGACTAAAGTGCTGCAATTTTTTTTTAATTTCCTGCCTCTACTAATTAACGTGTACAGAAGTAGAAATTTAACGTCTTCCCAAATTAATTCGCGAAATTTCCAGGTCTCTACCAATGACCCAGTCCTAACTAGCAACACCACAAAATATTGCTGTATTTTTTAATTTGGTATATCAATATAGGTTACAGGTAGAGATTGTGGAAAATCGCAAGAATCTTTTCTGCCAGCGTATTCTCCAAATCAGTGTAAAATACGGCGCCTTCTGTGATTGGACGACGGTTACATAGCATGGTTTAGACATAAGGGCGACCTAGAAGCGCGCATCAAAAGCCGCAATTCCACTACGAGCCTACGAGCCAAGCGTGCAATATTCCCGCCGACCCATAACAGTCAGTGAGCTTGGGATAAGCTGAACGTACGTTGAAACCAAGCACACTGTCAAGTTTTCCCGCGATAAACCATAATCATCCCTAATGATAATATTCATCTCGGCCTTCTTTCTTCGATTGTTTGAACAGGGTGCATTCGATTTCAGTTCTTAGTAGACTTGGTTGTGACTGGATTCAGTTTCTTGGACGTACTCCATTGCAAATTGAATGACTGTCAAAGAAAACTAAACAAATAAAAAAACTTAAAATAAGGAGAATATGCTTAAGTCGGCAAGATACATACACAACATGAAATTCCAAAATGGAATCGTGTCAAATAAAAGCAAGAAACAAACAGATATAACATGAAAATAACAACAAATTAAAATATAAAACCAAGTGATATCTGTTGCGTTTTGTCTCGTCTATTTGTTGTGTCTTTTTGTTATTTTTCTGTTCGTGTCTGATATCTACTGTGTATTTTGTTTTGTTTTTTGTTTCGTCTTATCGTTGTGTCGCATATCAGTTGGTTTTTATTTTATTTGCTATTATTTTCATTTATTATCTGTTTGTTCCTTGTTTTTATTTGACCCGGTTCCACTTTGGAATTTCATGTTGTGTATGTATCTTGCCGACTAAAGCATACTCTGCTTATTTTATGATTTTCTTTTAATTGTTTAGTTTTCTTTGACAGTCATTCAATTTGCAATGGAGTACGTCCAAGAAACTGAATCCAGTCATGCACTCCCATTGCACAGTTCTTTCAAAGATCAGACTTGGTTGTGTCAACAGTTTACCATTTTTTAGATATATTTAGCCAGTTTTCGTCTGCTAACAGCACCTTACCATGCTGTGGAGCCTACTTTTCCTTTAGCTTGCACCTAATTGCGCTCGTTTTTTTTTTTTTTTTCTGTACTGGTGCAGTAGACTCGATTTGATATTAACACGATACTTTGAAAATAAAATCGAGAGTGTATGCAGCCGCACAACGCACAACTGTAGCTTATTTACCTGCATGAAACATTTTTGGTATATTTTAAACTTATTTATATAAGAAAATTTTGTAATGTTTTGAGTGAGAAAATAAAAATACAAAAACATTGGGGTTTAATGTTACGAAAAATTCAACAGCCAATGCATAAATTTACATGTGTGTCAAAATAATGAAGCGATTCTTCGATATCAATACAGTAGTAGTAGTTTTTAAATAATATCGAATTGTGTAACTACCAGGTATTGCCAAACGTTAAAGAGCTCAACTTTTTTTTCATTTCTACGTGTTCTTGTAAGTTACTGATTATTTAATTTAATTTAACCTAGTGAGGTTATTTGGCATTCGAGACTAGAACGTTTCATTTCTCAGTTTGGCCATTTTTAATTTTGATTTCCCGTGGTAAAGGACTGTCGTGGTTAGGGCCATGAACTTATCGCGTAAAGAATTTCGCCTCAGTTTGTTTCAGAGCCTTATGTGCACATCTGCATCTCTGCTTCACGGTTATTGGCAACTAGTATTTGTGAAGTGACGTCTCTTGTTTGACTGCGCCAATCAGAACGAGTTTACTGCAACATCACACGTCTGCGGGTAAAAACCCAAGATGCTGAGAGTTAAGCTGGATTCACAACCACCACTTAGCGTACGTGCGTACGTACGTGTAAAAGTAGAAACACCGAGAGTGCATGCTAGCATTCACATCCTCGCGTAGCGTTGATCGACTTTCTACTTCGTACGTACGTACGTTAAGTGGTAGTTGTGAATGCAGCATGTGCACACGTAACACTAAGTTAAATATTAATTTATATTGAGAAATAATTCATCTTGTGGTCGTAAATTATTTAATTTGTCTTCGAAAAATAAAAATAAATTACGTTCATCTGTTACCGACATTTTGTAGTGAAATAAACATTTTCCACAGATGCCTAGACAAAACTTTGTTGTGAATCCAAACTCTAACACTTAACATACGTACGAACACACGCACGTACGTTATGTGTGGTTGTGAATCCGGCTTTAAGGCCTTGCTCTCTTGTTTAAACATTTTTAGAGAAATTAATTTTTTACGCCTAAACGAGAGCGAATATCAAAATTTTGTCTGGTTTCAGCTAATTATGTAATTACCGAAATTCTCGTTAATTGACTTTTTATTCGGAACCGTATAATTTCTTGTTTTGAAAAAAGGTATATGTCACGTCAAAAACCAATTTAAACTAAACTGCAGAACAAAATTTTGGTATCTGGTCTCGTTTAAACTTAAATTAAAAATAATTACTATCACAAGAACAGCAGAAACAAGAGAGAATGACCTTAAATAACATCGAACCATTGACCCCGAAGCTGCGCTGCAGGTGTGCACATAAGGCATTGAAACAAAGTGGTTCAAAAATATTTTAACGAACATCTGCTATCTCTGTCTATGTTTTATATTGTTCAACAGTGTGTAGGTACCAAACATATATGTCTAGATATTGCCTTATATAAAATTTAACGTCTGAGGTATAAGCATATAACGTGAAAAAAAAATATCCTAATATAAACACGTATATTCTACAAAAAAATTATATAGCAAGTAATAAAATTTTCTGTTGTTCCTTTCTATGGGAAGATAATGTTAAAAGTTAAAATTAAAATATTAAATTTTTTTAGTTAAATTTATAATTCGTTGATAGAAATTTAATTAATTTTAACACTGTCTCAATGCGGGTGTGAGTTAAAATTGCAAAGCATATGCATAACACTATATATGTATGTATATATATGTATATATATATATATATATATATATATATATATATATATGTGTGTATATATATATGTGTGTGTGTGTGTATGTATATATATATGTATATATATATATATATATATATATATATATATATATATATAGTGAAATATTAAGGTATAAAATTTTTGGAAGTGCCTTTCTACGGTGAGATTATTTCAATGATTAAAATTAACTTTTATTTAGTTATTTTCGTGAACAAAATGGGTAAAGAATACATTTAATATGACACTGACTGTATGACCGCAACTCAGGGGCAGATACAGGGGGGACAGGTAACCCTCCCTCCTTGTTCCTTTTACCTTTTAAACATAGATTATCGTTAAAATATAGTATATTGAATTTTTTTTGTTAGGAAACACCTTAAATAGCGCCCATTTGCATCTTAATATCCAGGAATTACTTCCATGGTAGGGTTTTTTGACTTGGAGTATAGGTATATCTACTCTCTAAGTCATGGCCCCCCTCCTTAAAACTAGAGCTCCCGTGAGCTAAGTACGTGGCTGGCAAAAGGCGCTTATGAAAATTCACTCGCTGAAGTAGGGTAGGTTATCTCAGCCACGCGACCAGGTTTTGTCGTTTACCAGGATTTTACGAACGCATGCAATGTTATTCAAGGGAATACAAAAAATGTGCTTGCATATTGTGTAAGTGATAAATATTTTGCCAAATGCTTCATCCACGGTGGATTATTTACACGCATTATATTTATATTTAAACATAATTAGTTTTAACAACTGACCGAAAAGTCATAAGTAGATATATCGAACACGGGTCAACTTCCTGGGGTAAATTTTTATATACCAAAAATTTATAATTGTGGCTGATCCACCATACCCTCGTGAATTTTTATAAGCGCCTTACGGGGGAGTGTTAGACAATTTTACTGCATTTACAGTTGTTGAGCCATAACATTTATTCAAACTGTATTATCAAAATATTATCTTCTTGATAAACTACTTGACACTAAAAAGAAATTCTTTGATTTATCATACAGAATCATTGCAAGATAATTATTGAAAGTTAACATTTAATTCTCCTGCTCTGATTACGCACGACAATTTAATGAAAGTTTCTATTGTTATTCATGTCAAGCAGTTTACTAAGAATATATGCAATGCTTTGTCGAAGAGAACATTTTGATAACACGATTTGAATAGATGAAAATACAAGAAAATTAGCCTATCTAACACGAGCTCATAAGGATGTTCAAGTGCGATAAAGTCATAATTTTATATTTACATGAAATATGTATTATTTTGTAGACGATACTACGAGAGTACATTTTACTCTTACGAAACAATTTTAGCTCTCAAAGTTTTCTCATAACAGGATGTCAAAGTGAACGTTTGCATGTTCTGCTGCCATGCAAATAGTGAAAACCAACTGACCTACTCAAACAAAATAATTTACTGTCAAATTACATTACAAGAGTCATGCAATGAAACATTTGGAAAACCCACAAAGTAATATTTTGAATTTTAAAAAATTTGAAAAAGTACAGAAAAAAGTTGCAAATTCAGAAATTTTTTTAAAATATAAAAACCGTTCCAAATATGTTGTTACGTAGCCCGTGGCATGTTATTTCACCTACGTAAGTCAATTGGTTTTCACTAACTGCATGGCAACAGAACATGCAAATTTTGACTTTGACGTACCATTACGAGAAAATTATGGGAGTTAAAATTGTTTCGTAAGAGGAAACTGCACTCACAATTATCGTCTAGAAAGCTAACACTATTTCACAAAAATATAAAATTATTAATTTATCGCACTTGAACCGCCTTAAGAAGACACGTGACGCGTTAGAAGTCAGAGAGAGAGAGAGAGAGAGAGAGAGAGAGAGGGTGTTACCTTGCGGGAAGCCGACGGTGGCGGGATGCACGGAGTCGATGGAGTGCGCGAGGCCGAAAGGCGAGGCAAGGCTCGGCACTGGTGGGTGGAACTGGTGGTGCGGTGGTACGGGCGGTGCCGTGGACTTGAGGTAGCCAGCCATGTGGCTGAACCGACACGGGAACTCCAGAGCGCCCCGTTCTCCAGCTTCCACCTGTAACAACCGCATACACTCTTAACGCCCTTTCACACGATCAAATATTTATTGAATTCTATTTCTTTAAGGACGTCGGACCCGTAAAAATTCAAAATTTTATATTTGTGCCAAACACTGTTCAACTTTTACACATCAGATAACATGTCATTTCCCCAAATAAAAAAAAATTAGGACCCATAGTTTTAGCATTATGACCTATCAAAGTCACAAAATGGCAGTTGCGGTGTAGCCAAAATAATAAAAAATAATTAACTAGCAGAAACAAGATAATTCATATTGATTCTTAATGATGTGAGCTACTTCAAGACACTTTTGTAAACACAAAGCGATAACTTTTTGTATTTTTAAAAAATTGATGAAAATGATAAAATTTTTGCATAACCTTGACTTTTGGCTACTACTGAAATTTTCAAAACTGACTTTTGTCAACCATGTCGTAAAATGCATTGATACAGTGACTATCAGTTCCTGTAATTTTAAATTTATTCCTTAATTACTATTTTTTTTATTTTGGCTACACCGCAATGGCCATTTTGAGACTTTAATGAGTGATTATGCAAAAACTATGGGGCCTAATTTTTTATTTGGGAAATGACATGTTATCTGATGTGCAAAAGTTGAACAGTGTTTGGCATAAATATAAAATTTTGAATTTTTACGGGTCCAACGCCCGTAATAGCATCAATGTTCAAGAAATTTTATTCAATAAAGACTGAAGGGTACCCTTGAAAAGTTATGACACGATTTGTTATCAAATTATGCACAAAATGAATAATATACCTATTTTACAACTATCTACAAAACACAAAAATATTTCGTTTAGCAGTTACAAAATTTTTTACTATATTTTAAAACATTATTTAAAAGAATAAATGCCCGGTTTTATTTCTAATGTGGTTAAATTTGCATCCAGAACTCAACTAATACGTTATTTGAATTAATACTGACAGAAAAACCTCTACTCCATCATAAAATATTTAGATTCAAGAAAATATCAAACATGTTCCAAACGAAAATCTTTGACAAAATTCACAATAGTCATTAAATTGAAAGACAAAATGACCGCGGTTATGATGTCAACATGGCGTCACACGACATTTAAGAGATTGAATTCAATAAATTTGACAGAAAATGGACGCAAAATTGTATTGTGTGGAAGGGCCTTTAAGGACGTGAGCAAGATGCTACATTTTATGCAACGGTTTTCTGTGATAACTTCTGTTTTAAAATGTTTTTAGTAAATGTGGTAATGTTGTATTATGAATTATGAAAACCCTAATAGTGTTAAGTTATATCTTACATTGGACTTGTAATCATTCTTGATCGACGAGAGGCAACAAAGTTCAAAATTTCAGAAATCTTTTTAAAATACACAAACCTTTTATAATGGATTTTAAAACATGTCAAGTAGTAGCACTTGGTACGTAGTTATAGTGTGAATTTTTTAAATTTATTTACATTCACTGGTTTTTGCAGAACTGTAAAAATTTTTTTTTTGTAAATTTGCCACACGTGCGTATAGGAGCGCTAAGAAAGTAGTTATGGTAGAATTTGTTTCCCAGACATCCATGGTAGCACTCCCAAACTTTTTTTTACAAAACAGTCCAATGTTTACTGAAGTTACCAGACTTGTACTGTAACAACTGTAAAAGTTTGTATATTTACAAGGCAGATGAATCGTAACTCTCCCATACTGCGTTTAGATTAATTACTTCCTATACGAGAAAACGTGTTCAGTTTTTTTTTTTTATGTCCTCCCAAGTAACATCTTCAAAACGAACACTGTTTCAAACAAATAAAAAGTTCCAATTTTTCCCCACTTAGTCCCCCTTAAATGTAGTGAATTTTCACGTACGCTCGTTAAGTTTTCTTTTATAAAAACTCAGCGACTAATTTACCATGGACTAAGTTAAGGAATCACCCTAGTCCGAACCCAGCTGCTCTCGATAATATTACCTCAAATTCTTACAGTACAGACTTTCTTACTACATGTACAGGGCAGTAAAGCCCTATAGCCAACACACGGGCATCTTTCTTGTACAAGAAGGTTAGGTTAATTCTGCTACAGGTTAGAAATATTAATGTAAAAGTTTGGCACAAGGAATATTTATGCCGTTTGAGCGCAGGGGTGCAAACTTATCAATCACAGTGCTTTCCTGAATTTTAAGTTACATAAAGTTGATAATTTAAAACGCGATATTGGTTTATTTTCGCTTTACAATTAAGTTAAATGAGTTCTGTCATTTCCAAGTCTATTTAAATTTAATTTTACTAGAGTTTCTTAATTTTCTGGTCCATTAGCGATAGCAGTGAAACTAGCGGCAGAAACGTTCCCTGTGACAAACTCTCCCATTAGTGAAACACATTTTATTTCTAACCTGTAGTAGGATTAACCTTAAAGAAGGTGAACACATTCTTGTTTACCTCTACGTGTAGCAAACTTGTGCAATTGTATCATGTGAACGGCCATGGAGCATATTAGTGGCTATCATACAAGGACTTGTGTACTAGCTTCTGCGGGATAGGGACAGTTCTATTTTTCCTTACTTATTTTGTACAAGTCGAATGTAAACAATCAATTTTAATGCACGGTCAACGGTTTTTGAACGAAAGTGCTAAACAAAGACAAAGTATTTTTAACTAGGACAAACGAAGCTATTAATTGAATGTTCCCGGGTTGTACAACATGTCACTTAAGACGGCCGCCTACCCCACGCTTCAAATGCGTTGCAGTGTGTTCGTAAACAGATTTTTTTCTACGAAAATATTCCACGTGTGCCCATTGTGCCAACGTACGAAAAGAAAACAAACTTCAGACAAGGTCGGAACCTCATTGTTTATACGCCACGCTCAATAAAAACACTGTTTCCAACCCCTCCAACATGGCTAAATATGGTCTTTTCAGACTGCTGTACTTCAAAATGTACTAACCGGAGGTATGTGAAACTCAAGACTTCCACCTGCACAAAACTTAGTTGCAAACTTTCCACCAATAAAATGATATGGTCACCGCTTAGTGTCCCATAGTAAAAACCGTTCGGCGGGAACCTTGCACGCTAGTTCAGCGCTTGGCTCGTTGAGGCGACGTGGTATTTGATGCGCGCTTCAAGGTCGACCTTATTGCTTCGTCGCTTAGGAGCCTCTCACGCGCGGGCAGGCGGCGCCCTTAACCTAGAATATTATCTGCTGCAGACATATTTTCATTTTTAAACTTAATAATTTATTTTGTGTGAAGCTTTAGTAAATATTTCACAATTTACTTCCAAGACCGCAACTGCAACTTAAAATCTGCAGTCAATATTTTAATTGTTTACGAATTTTACAAGAAAATTGGTAGTGTGAAGTAAACAATTAATTTGGTAGGATACCACACTGTTAGAAAATATTTCCGCGAAATTACAGAAAAGTACAGGCAAAAAGTTATCCAGAAATCTTCGTAAAGTACCTAACGGACACTCAGTTTTGTTTGATAACGGAATCCTTCGTAAAATTACAGACAATCCGTTTTCCTCATAAAATTGTGTTTCTTTAAATTACTAGCACTCAATTTTTAAGAAATACTTTAATTTGTTACATATTCTCGATATCTTGATGTTCAATTTAATAACCTGAAACATTTCTTGAACTTGCCGGGATTCGAACCCACGATCTTATGATTCTCAGTCAGACACTCTAACCCATTGTACGGCAGTCACACTATGGTCAGTATGCGAGTTCTACGCAGTAGTACGAGACAAACTTCATAAGAGACAACTTTTGTTTATGACATCCTTATTTTACAGAACTTCATTAGAATCATTATGAGAAAAACAGATTACCGTAAACCGGGGTTACTTTGACTTTTTTTGGGGTTACTTTGACAATTTAACATATTGGTTTTTGGGTTTTTCTGGTAAATAAACAGATGATCTGTACCGAGTATTTTAAATAATTCCTTTTATCCTTATAGCTAATACTTGCAACTTTCGTCATAAAACAACATAAAAACCACAATTTTGAGTGGTCAAAGTTACCCCGCTAGGTCAAAGTAACCTCGGTTTACGGTACTCAAACTTTAAAGGGGCACACTCGCAGGCGCGAAACACAGAGAAGAGGTTCGATTTTGTTCAGCTGTGATAAGGGCAATGTAGTGACATGCATGGCCGCCTACTGTAGATTAGGTTAAGCGAGGAGAATAGAATATGTGTGTGGCTTCCTCGGAACACTTCAGCCACTTACATCACTTCGCAGCAATGTGTAGACAACCAGGAAGCAGTACTTCGCTTCTATTATCTTAACTTGTCTTGTCTTCTCTTCGTTTAGCACCAGCATGCATTTACTAACTCTAGGAGCCATAGTTATCATTAATACCAGCAGTTTTTTTTTTTTTTTTAAGAAACGCAATAAAATATGTTTAAAATTGCAAATACATATTTCCATGAATTTACGGAAAGCTACGGTCAAACATCCGTAAATTGCAGTACGGACCAACAAACATAAAAAAATTATGGAAGCCATTTCCGTACAATTACAGTAATTTTCTGAAAATATTTCGGGTAATTTACGGAGATTTTTAACAGTGTAGCTAGAATGCTAGTTAAGTGTTCGCTGTATTGTAGACCTTTCATGTACAATAAAGATGCCCATGTGAGACTTAACGCTAATTTTAGTTGTTTTATAAAAAAATTTGTGTTCGTACGACACAGTTCATTTTGTAGATACACACGGTGACCACTTTTACAGTAACGAAAATTGTCTAGCTTTCATAATTTTAGTTTAATGACATGTCAAAGTACACATTCTCAGAAAACAGTTTTATACAAGAAACGAAATCAGCAGACATAAAAATGTAATAATTCACAGTGAATAACATTGTCACGGCCTACGCCAAGACATGTCATAACATCAGCATTGAATTTTTTTGTATTTATTTTTATAATTACAGAAAATTGGCAATTTTTATGCATATCTTGACATAAGCACTGACATTGTTCTTCAGTGTGAATTATTTCATTTCTGTAAATCTATCGGTTTTCGTTTTCTTGTACACCGTTTTATGCAAATTTGATCTTTGACCTGCCATTATACAAAACCCATGAAAGCTAGAAAATTATTATCACTGTTAAAATAGTCACAATATATAACTTTACAACAAATAATTTCTCATACAAATATAAAAGTTATTATTACAATTAAATGTTTACAGGGATGCCTCCATAACGTATCTGCATCACCGCTCTTCTCGTCAACACAACGTCGGGATGAACGTTTTCTTCAACAGGGTTGTTAGAGAATATCGGGATCAAATTTCCCTGACTCTTCCAGGTTTTCCAGAAAAAAGATATTCCGGTATTGTCCATGTATTTCACCACAAAAATTTAACTTAACATAGTCAAAAATTTACTTTGCTAGACTATTTTTAAAACTAGTCCTTAATATTGTTTACTGAAACCTCAGTTTGATTTATGAGAAGCTGTATTAGTGATGATCTCAATTTGAAATTTAAACGTTAAGATAATTTCATATTTTTGTTAAATTATTGAATAAATGTGGAGAATGTATGTCTTAATTCACAAAAAAAAATATTAAAAATTCAGGAATTAACAGAAACGTAAATTCACTTGACTGATAGTTTGTATTACACATTTGAACTTCCAGGCACTGTAAGCAATTTCCCTGACTTTGAAGATGTTCTCTGGCCACTTTCGAATTACCTGACTTTTCCAGATTTTCCCTTCTTTTTTTTTTCAGGCGTGTGGCAACCATGTCAAATTTCTCCAAAAACTTTACGGCCCAAAAGTCCATTCCGGTACAAAGTGCGAAAGATTTCTAACGAATATAGCCTAAAACAAAATTAGAAACTTTGGTGTGCAGTATTTTTCTCCCGTGGGCACGCCTCTGTCCCGAGGGTGAGTTATTGAACTCTCCCGCGCCAACAAGGGCGTAACTCTTCCCTTGCGTCTGGCCAAAGCTCCAGGGAAGGATGCTGCAGGGATTGGCGAACAACCAGGAGGGGGAGGGGCGAAGATCTTCGGAACCTCGCGAGCCGCGTGATTGGATTACCCGAATCGAAACACTCTTCCGTCCTATTCCATTTTTTTTTTCCTCCGGTGTGGCTCGACGCACTTGTTACCCGACTACGCGAAAGATAGGAAGGGGTGAGGCTCCGGCATTGTGCGTCGGTCGGTCTACGAATTCCGCGGACGAGATGAGGGACGTCGATAAGGGCCACGAAGAGGGGTTAGGGGGTGTCGTCGTCCTTCCTTGGTCTGCTTTCTCCCCGGCCCACGCCAAGTAGAGGTCCATTGTTCGGTCCCGCGCCGCAGATACGCATCGATCCCATTCCGCGGCGACACGACCACCGTAGAAGAACACGCCTGGACGCTGCTGTTGAAAAATGGCCCGCACATGAGTGTGCTAGTTCCTCAATTGTACGCCGGTGAAACTACTTTGCGTGATCGAGACCTAGAAGGACGGCACAGCACGCGAGTTCTACAGTCAAACTAACCGTAAACACAACCATACACGTTAACATTACAACAGTAATTAAAAAACGTCTTGTTACAACCGATGTAAAAAACCCTTTAAAGCCACGATCTTTCATTTATTTCAAACAATCTTAAATAACTCTAATATTTTTTAACCAATTGCTGTGAAAATATTTGAGACTGTGTACAGTCAAACGATACACAATTTTGTCGGGGCGTTTTTTTGTACCGTTTGCTTCATTTTCACTTGATAGGGCCTTGAATGACGTGAGCTACATGCTACATTATGTGCGAGGCTACACGAGTAGGTCTACCGAGATTACTGAAGCTGCAGAGGTTGTGTAGTGTCTGTGAAATACGTGATGACGGGAGTTTTAAATAAGGGCGAAGCACTTGTTGAAACGAAGGCTGGATATGTCTAATTACAGGATTTTTGTGGTTGTGGCGCAGGCGCCAAAATGTAAATAAAGTAATACACGGTCAGTATAATTATACGTATTCATACATATAAATACCTATTAATAGAAGAAGTTAGAACGACCATGCGCTCGTTAATTACCCACGTCTTTGAATATAATTCGATTTAAATCAATTGTGTTAAAACTAAACTGGTTCTTTAGTATAAGTTGAGTCACTTTATTGTTTATATTTACAACCTACTGTAGGCCTATTACAGTATTTCCAAGCCGCTCAATAAGACAAACACTGCCCGTTTCCGAATAGTGCCTTGAAGGATCCTTCGCGCCCCCGTCCTTAAAAAGTGCACAGTAAAGGATGCGGCAATTTTTTATTCGTGTCCGAACTGTACCGAGGATCGAAGGCCGTGTCCCAATTTAAAGAGTACTCTTTCACATAACACCAAAGAGAGCTCTCTGGCACTCTCACTCTCTCCAATTGGGACGATGCTCTCTCGAGTTTGTAAACAAACGACGCGAAGGTAACAAGTGCGTAAATTTTATAAATACACGTTATAAACATATAAAATATACTGTAGGAAATTCAAGTAATAATTTTAAACTTACGAGAGTCGTATTTCTAGCAGCGAATAACATTAGTGCAGGAAATGTTTACACAACTTCTCGACATAAATAACGGATCATTGTAAATAATTATACATGTAAAAATATTGAAATACTAGCAATATGTGACACACGTTTCTTCAATAACCTCAAACCATAACTGTAATCAAGATGGCGTGCGCCAGAGAGACCGAGAGTGTGCAGCGAGTGAACAGTTTCGTTCTCTCGCTGTACTCTCGCTCTTTCGCACTCTCGCCAACGAATTGAGACGACCAGAGAGCACTCTCTCTGACGTGTTCGCTAGAGAGAGAGAGAGAGAGAGAGAGTGCGAGAGAGCACTCTCTGAGTGTATTGAGACACGGTCTGAGATGCACCCTTTCACACATCCTTGGTTCGAGGATGCATGGCACGCATCCTTGCGCCCTTACGATAGTCTTTTGTTTGAATATATAATTCTGACAGTATGTCTATACAGAAATTCACTCTTAACCGAGAAGGATGTGTAGCTGTGAAGGCTGCGGCGATTAATTCTATGAATTCGGAAACAGCCACTATTTCCACTGAAGGCCAAAACACAATTGCGCAGACATGTCTGATCATGCTGTCTGACTGAGTTGTCCGACTATTTCCCAGCGGCAGCGAGGCACAATTGACGTGGCTGACACAGATACTACGAACGCTACAGGATAGCGTGCAGCACAGTAGACTGTCAATTTTTATTTTTCTAACGTAATTATTTTGGTCTAATGAATGTGTTTTGATCACGTAAACGTGGTTTCATTGAAGGAATTAGGATAAAGAATGTTAGTACTATTTTTAAATAGTTATATTTAGAGATTGGTTATTTTTTCCCAACATTATAACGATGGAATTTCCATTGTAAATGTGATTGAACGGAGAATTTAAACTCAAAAGAAACTCGAGACAAAACAACCTATAGGCGATTCGGGATAAAGTGTACACTAAAAAAAGTCCTACTGAATTTCTATTTTCAGCCAATTCGTATATTTCCGTGCGTAAACGGCTAACGACGTGAAATACATAACCTTGTGGACATGTCCCTCGATGTTCGAGCGTCTAAGATAAATTACGCAGTCGGTAAAAACTTACATAGCCCGATAAAAAAAAGTTTATTTATTATATAAAACTCAGATATGTCGAATTTATTTTATTTCAGTATTGCTGCTTTTAAATGAGAAAATACTCGGAGCTATATTCGGCAATGCGCTGCCAACCGTATACCGAGTAAATTTAACTATTCTTAATGTTAAATTATATGAAGTGACAGTTAGTGAATTTTTTCAAAGGTTAAATCTTTAGTACTCACTTTATTCCGAATGGCCTATACTAGGAAATATACTAACTAAATACCATTACACAAAATTAGTGTTTGTTTGTTTACAAACTCATACACTTTCGCGCGATTTTACGTTTATTTTCGCGTATCTAGTTTCTGATTGGCGAAAAGTACACGTGACGTCACATGTAGATGGTGCAGACCATACTGTCCGACCTCCAAAGATACCAGCTCTGCATCAGCCGTCTGCACCCGTGGTCTGCACCATCTGCACGTGACGTCAGAGGTCACGTGGACCAATAAAATATTCTATCGCCATCTGCACCATCGGCTCGGACAGATCAGACGGACGCGTCTGCACAATTGTGCCTGGGCCTGTCCCGATAATACTGGTAAAAGCTCAGTTATCTCAGTGCCTTCAGCTGTAACGTAACTGCGTATAAAGCTGGGTTCACGATTAATCGAGGACCACTTATACAGGTTGGTTCACAATTAAAATACATAATTACAATATGACATAACGTTTGAAAATGTGCATGACTAGACGCCTTGTGCACAATTGGATTATTACTGTTATGTTTAGCCAGTGGCATTTTTCAGCAAGTCTTAAATATTCCCTGCTGTAAAAAAGTCAACCGAAGGCCATTAAAACATATTTGAAGTGGAATCGTATTTAGAGATAAACGGAAATACACAAACAAAGCCGATGTAAACTACACAGCGTAAAACCTTATTTACAATATAGAAACATTGTTTTTAACATTAAAATATCTTAGCTTTGTTTCGTTCTTGTTAAGTTTTGGCGGTTAAACCAACATGGCGGACATTCATAAACTTCTTAGCTGTGATTGGTTGCTGCCCTATGAGTACGCACAAGAAATTAAATATATTACCGTCTCCTATGTCAGCATCTCTATGCACACGACCTATGTTCTAGTTATGTTATCAATTGTGAACCACGTCTAATGCGTAGTTTGGCGCAGGAGACAGGTGTGTTTACCTCGTAGTGGTGCAGCCCGCCCATCTTGTTGACGCGCAGGTCGACGGGACACGACGTGTGGTGGCTGGGGGTCAGGGTGCAGGCGCTGACCCACTCCTCGTGCAACTGCGCCAGGTTCAAGTCGTGGATCACGTCAATGTCACTGTGCACTAGTCCAGGTACCGCTCGTGTGGTCTAGCAGCTACTGTGGCCCTCGTGTGCTGGAGTCCTCGCTGTCTACACCCCCTCCCTTCCTAAACACTGCTTCCTTCCCTCC
>PNEQ01120825.1:0-67911 GCA_003012365.1 Medauroidea extradentata
AGAAGCCACTCAAGAACCAGCCGTCAAATCATGTCTTTCAGCTTGCGCGACGTTGCCAGACTTACCTGAAATTAAATTTGCTCACAGGGGCGTAACGGTTCGTTTCCGGACACGGGTTCCCCATCTCAAATTGGTCACAAACCCCACCCCCTCGCGTGGTTTCATTTTGATGCATTACTTTTCGAACACCCTGTATATCACAATATTTGAATATTTGTGTCACAAAACTTTATGATAATTTGATGAGTAGCATAGCTGTGTTTATGTAGACAAAACTACAGTTTTACAAACACATTTAAAATGGTGTGAGATAATAATTTATTTATATTTTTGTCGATTTAGATACGAACTCGAATAAATGGTTTCTTCAGCTGAAGCATAAACGATTATGCTACTGAAACACTTATAAGTTTTACATTAAGTAAGAAGTGTACAACAACTCAAGTTACTCTTTGGTTTTAAACTAAGCATATAAGACTTGTTACGTAACATTCTCACTGCCAGTACATTTAACGTGATGTTTTGTCCTCTATTTTTGCTGTATACGGTTATAGTAATATATTAATAATTAATATTATGCTGGAAAGTACTGAAAAGAAGCGTGTAGGCTGTGATAGTAAACTCCGGCGTCTGTATAGCTAATACATAATTGTAAATTTCGAAATATTTTCGACAGTATTTGTAAGCAGCACGTTTTATTTCTACAGAGTGTTAACACAGCACAGAAATCACGTACGGCGCTAGTAAAAATTAAATATAAATTAGAACCTAGATTCACTATAATTTGAGAAAATGACGAGGTTATTCTGGGCCGTTAACCTTTGGCAGAATGAGATAATCGGTTTTAAATTGTGACAGAAAATGATAACTACAAAATTCATAAAGACATACTTCTACATAACCAAGAAGCTCTTACTGTGGACGACGCTCTAGTGGAACAAATATTCCAACGTATGGATAGCGTCTGGAGATCCACTCAAATCAAGAGCAAAACTTCGAAACTTTTCAATTTCAAGAGGCAAGAGATAATGCGATTATTACGAATAAATAAGAGTCGAACAACTGCGCTGCTTCCTAAGTCGGATCGAACATTCGAGAGATTGAACCTACACTCGAGAAGTACTGGTCGATCTTTGTGCCAGAAAACAAAATTTTAATTTTTCTTCTGGCATATCCTTCTGTATTCCGTTAGTCAACAAGGGTACATCTTAAAAATGTATTTTTGTAGAAGGAAACCTTCTCGTGTATCCCAAGGTATTAAGAAAGTCTGTAAAATAATCAACAGCTACTCGAGAACAGAATGCTCAAGTGAACTACGTCATAAACTGTTAATGATACATGACTTTAGCCGATATCGTTTTCAACTCGACATTGACGTGGTATAGAATCGGTATGACAAAAGAACATCAGATCAGATTGATGTTTCATAGGATAAACTGGCGTGGCTTTTTAACCCACAAAGGAGAAGAAGTTATTATCCGTACTTTGTACTTTAAAAATTCTTGAAAAGCACTTACCATATTTTGGAAACAGTTAAACGATGTGGTATTCCGGATTTGTCGTAATGGTTTATGGATTAGTGGTGTCCACATCGGCTGTGACTTGGTTTTCTCCTAGGGTGGCAAAGACCAGGAAGATGATACATTACCGGCGAGCTTCTGTAACCTAAATTGCTTTTTATACGATACCTCTAATTCCGCATATTACAGGCAAGGTAGGAATCTCCTTGGCTGCTCGCGGTCGCACCAGACGGCCGTGAAATGTTATGAAACCTGAAAGTGCAGAGACTGTTTACTTTTAGAATGTTGTAGTTGTGTCCTCAATCTCGTCTCTAGAACAGCCAAATATAAATCGTCTTGCAGCTACATAAGGACAATTTCCCTGAGTGGTTGGAGTTCCGAGAGTTCAGCGAATATCAAGGCATCAAGGAGTGCCTGAGTGGAGCAGTAAGTGACGTCGGTTGCGACGAGTTAGAACGACAAACGCCGGAGAAGACCAGTGACTGCGACCTAGGAGAAAAAACATTCTGTGGAAGGCAGGGAGGGGGATTATAAGAGCGATAGTGCTCGGTGAAGTATAAATGGAAGTGTGTAAAGCCGCTGGTACACACGAGGGTTTTTGACAGCCGGCAAAATTTCGGCCATCCAAAGTCCTTTAGTTGCTTGAAAAGCCTTACTTGTGGCTTTTTTCACACAGGCCAACAACGACACAGATCATAGTTGACCCCGGCATGCTGCCGGCCATTGCCACTGCAGCAGCACTGGTGCCGGGACATCCGAAATAAACAGTGACGAATGAGACATTACGAACGTTTTCGCACAGATTGACTTTTGTCGGTCATCCAGTACTTAAGAACCTGTATTCCAGGCAAGTTGTTGGTTCGTATTCGTGAGCGGTTTTCATTCTCTTTGGTGTAAAATGGCAGGTGAGGTTGACAATAACGTTTTGTATTTGCTAGTGATGGCCAGACCTGTATTATAGGATAAAACTTTTGAAATATTGAAAGCCAGTGTAGCAACTGGAATTATCTGGCGTGAAGTTTTTGTATATATGAATCATGCTTCTAAAGAGATGGATGTCAAAGAAAAAATGCGTATTGTAAGTAAATGCAATATAATAAACTCGATAATTTGTATGATGGAGTAAAACTTAAACTTGTAAAAAGTACAATAAACTCAAACAAATATATTTTTTAAAACATAATTTAAGCGAAACTGAGAAGTGAAATAAAATATGTAATTATCTTAAGTAATACATAACACGTGTTACAAACAGTATTTAAGTAAAGAAGCTGATGCTTTTAGAAATCAACCTGACTTTAGTTCCACCGTCATTTTCTATTCAAACCTCTAACTCTGTTACTGTTAGAGAATTTTAGTTATTTTTTTGTGATTATCATATGGAATGCACAGTTATGGACACAAAGTGGGTACTGAAATAATCAAAGTCCACTTCGGCAATCATCGGCTGTGTGCAAGCGGGAGCCTGGCATCTAGGCAACTAATAGCTGGGCACAGGTTGTGTTGTAGGATTGGATCATCGCCCGTTCACACCTTCCTCAAGCGACCAGGCACTGTATATTGGCTGAACCAGTGCGGTGCTCAAATTATTTAGTAAATGCAAAAGTGACACATGTCTATTTATATTACTCAAATATGAAGACAGGAAAGGTATTTCTAAAACACAGTAACGAAGATACGAAAGTGCACAAATTTTCCAATAACCAGCTAAAAACCATTTCCTATATTGTATCAAAATGTTAATATTCAGTGCACGCATATTCTCATTCTCATACTGCTTATTTTCATCAGACTAGTCCAATTCCTCAAACAAACACAAAAACCTTCTCAAATGCTACTTCAATGTTCTAAACAAACCCTGCTATGGTTTAACCTCCTTATTGCCAGCAGATACTTCACTGACAAATCCTTTACTGCAGACAATACTAAACTCCAAAATCAGAAATTGCATTTCAGACTGTGGTAAAATTGACATCAGCAACGTCACATTAGTATTTTGACCATTCTCCAGCAAGTTATAGTTAATGAACTATCACACATGAAGAATTCAAGTAGTTGTATTGTATATAATCTCCTCAATCGTCTAATTATGAAGTCATAGACTGTGCTCATTTATCATACAATGCAGTAACTGCTGCTAAGTGTTTATGCCAATGATAGTTAATGCCACAAGCGAATTAATTCAGTTAATTTATGTTGTATTTCAGTGGCAGTTTTGTAGTTGATAGTGCTCACAACCTTTATGTAGCTGTTGTTCCATTTAATGTCGATAATTATTATAGGTTATAAAAGTAAAGTTTTTTGTTAAATTCATTAATTTGCTAACATTCTAACATTGATTAAACTTAAAATATTATCTTGTTTTATACGAACCTTAATGTCAATGTTGTAAGGGATTGTAACTACTTGTGTACACCCAGTGTGTAGTTTGGTGTGCTACACCAAGTATCTCACTGCTTGCCATTGGCCAGTTGCCGTCGTGTGACAACTGAGGTGTCAGAGACGTGCCCGCCGGCCCGCCCCCACGCTGTGAGCGCGAGGCTGTCGTTAGCTAACAGTCGGTGGTGCCAGATATGTCTTGTATGTCATTATGGCAGTTGGAGTAAGACGTCCGCGGAGATAGACGTAGGTGCGATGTTCAGAGAGCATGATTTAAGCGGCCAGCTGGAATTACAAAAGCTTGTTGAACTCTAATGACTTGAACAATTGCAGAACACATGATATTACTGTGTGCAAAACTGAATTCGTGCTATATGATAGAAGTCAGTCATCTTGTGAAACCTATTTGTTTTTAGGTAAGAATGTGAACAATTTGTGTTCTTCAAATATTGTGAAATTGACGAAACCCTTTTTGAAAAGAGCTCACTATACTTGGTTTTTTGCAGTAACTGATCCCTTAGATATTACCTTTGTGTGCTAAAGTACAAAGCTGACATTGCCTCCTATAATGAAAACAATAATTGGTACTGGAATGATTGAGGATGCTTCCCACTGTGACCTGATTTCGTATCGTTTCAAAGCTCTTGCTACAGTCAATGGTGTAACATATTTGAATGTTACTTATCTTGTTTTACACATACCGGAATTTCAGTTTAACGTCCATCCAGAAAAAAGTATTTCGTTGGTTACCAGTAAATTTAACTATGGATAAAGCCGTGTTGCCAGAAATCGACGAGTATTTACAAAGAAATTAATACAGTATACCATATAGTCAGATCATGCACATTGTAAATACGCCTGAAACTAGTGTAGCTGATGTTCTTAGTATTCTTAATATGTGTTTAGTGTGTATTCTCGGTATTACTGTTGTTGTTCTAGTGGTTGTGTTAAGAATTGCTATAACGTTAAACTCATGAAAAACAGTTCTACTGACTTGAAAGGCGTGACAACCTCTGAAGTGAAAGTCATGTGGCCTAGTGCTTAGCAGCTCAACAATAGTCTTGTTTCACTTGTGATTTTACGTATATCCGGGTTGTATAGCTGTGTGTTTACGTTAAGTGTGGCTGTGGGCTCTTTTTTTTTTCAGAAAGGATGGTGATTGTAAGGGATTGTAACTGCTTGTGTACACCTATTATGTAGTTTGTTGTGCTACACCCAGTAGCGTGTAGTATGTGTGACTGTAGTAGAGTAATAAATGGGTGAGACACGCGCATCGTAACTTGAGATGTTCTTGTTAATTGTGGCACGCGACAATCCCCTCGTGCAGGCTCTCTGCCATCTGAGGCCTAGCGATGACGAACACAGGTGACAGCACTGCATCGCCGCCGTGATCATGAAACCACATAGCACGTTTCCCGTTACACTGTTAACATTTCAACAGGTTGAATGAAGTTACACATCTTTGAATCATGACGTTGTAAAACATCCTTAAGCCTTCTGTGTAGCTCATCATTAGAGATGGGCAAATTTCGTGGATTCAATGACACGCATGCTAGAATCCACTCTCCTATGCATACTCAAGCCCCGTGTATTCGTCCATTCTCTGCTGATCCAATGAGAAGCAGCTAGTGGACAAATAGTCGGGCTTGGATATGTATAAGAGAATGTATTCTAGCACGCAGGTGCTTGAATCCACGAAATTCCCCGTCTTTACTCCTCATAGGAAGCAACGGACATGCGCACAGTAAAAAAAATTGCGTACTTTTACAAAAAACCAGTTTCCAAAAAAGTTTTTTCTAACACTACGAACATATTTTGTAAAATGTACAGACATCTTGTAAATTTACAAATTTCTTTGTATATTTACAAACATTTCTGTAAATCTACAAACAAATTTTGTATATTTACAGCTAATATCTGGTTCGTTTTACAATAATTGCTTGTAGTGTTACAAAAAAAATTTTTGGAAACTAGTTTTCAAAAAAATTTTTTGTGAAAGTACGAAATGTTTTGTAAAATGTGAAAGGTCTCCTAGGTTTATTTTGTTTCAATTCGAAAAATCTGCTCATTAGCATTATTTTACTAGTTCCCAAAGTTGTTTACGATATTTGTAACCACTTTAAAAAGGTTTCTGACATCTTATTTTTATTATCTGACTGATAATGTTCTGATATTACGTTACAAGAATTTCCTTGTAAATGTACAAATTTTTTTTACTGTGCTGAAGTTGTTGAAGAATTTACTTTCATAACTTCTCAGATCTTCAAACAACGTACTGAAAAATCAAACTTGTTATCTTCTATCATTGATAGGTAGAGACATGCACAATTCGCGTTATCATTTGGTAGCAGACTAAACTTCACGTTCCTATACATAACATAGTATAATCTGCGATTCAATTGGCCTCTCTACCGTGTAAGCATTCTCCGCGGCAAGTCACGACAATATCGGCCAGCGGGAGACGTTGAACGAGCCTATAGTCACTTGGAGTCTAGTCAGCTGTCAGAAAATAACGCGAATTCTGCATGTCTCTATTGATAGGGTAAAACCAATGAAGGCGATAATGTCTTCTTTTCTTACAGCGATAGTACAAACACACGGCGGCAATTTTTGCGCGATCCCTGATGTATTTACCCCACGGGTCAGCAACAAACGTGAACACCACCGGAAAAAAAACCCGGTGTGTGTGATAGTTTCGATGGTGTAGTAAAATACTGTCCGACATTTTACCAGCGGTCCGAAATCGGTGTGTGTGTCTGAGGCCTAAAGAGTGACTGGCGGACTTCCGAGACAGAGAGAGACAGACAGAGTGAGAGAGAGAAAGGTAGTGAGGGAATGTGTGAGGAATGTGAAGGGGAAAGGTACGTGTTAATAGTAGGACTGTCGGATGGACGAACATTATTTCTTGTAGCGTTATTTTTGTGTAAATACATTTTAAGTAATAGACACTGCATGTTACATAACTAAATACATACTGGCATGTTATAATAATAAAATGAAAATTAACAATGTTATATTACTTCAAATTAAATAATTGTTCTCATCTCTGACGAAACCCTCTAAAATGTAACAGTGTGTTACTTATGAATTTTAAGATCTAAAAATATGTCTATACATAGAATTTACCAAAGTCTGAGGAAAGTAGATATTTCGTTTGCTGACCTTGACGGTAAAAACTATTTTTATTACTATAATATTTTCCTTTTAAGATTTGTATCTACGCGTCAAAATAATTACCATGCATTTCTTTGCAAATATCTTTATCAGAAGGCCCACTATAGCTTTAGGTATGAAGAGTATGCGTTTGTCCAATATTGATAATTTTCATTGTTTAAAAAAATTTAACTGATGCTACTCATTTATAATTAAATAGTTTACGGGGTGAACATGTATTTATTGATCAAGTTGTTAAGTGTTTATTTCGCAATGAATATCCGAAATTTTTAAACATTACACTAAAATTAACAAAAAAATTTGCTTTAAACTGTCAAAGAAGATATTTTCTTTTTTTCACGAGACAAGTGTATTAAATAGCAAATATATTTAGGTGTCATTGATTCATACACCAAAGCCGATATCGCTTCATAAATAATGAAATCATATTTTTGAATGTTTATTAAATAGTTGAATGGCGCTCGTCTGAACACTACACTTGGTTAGTATGAATGTTAACTCTTCTCCTTCGTACATTTAAAAATAGCCTGTATGTTTCTTTGGTAATACTTCGGTAGGTATTTTACTTTATGACACGCTGTATGATCCGTTTTGCATTGAATATATTAATTTTTCAACGTCAATTTTATTTCTAGACACAGTATGGTTGTAGAGGGAACATGCATATTCTTCTTAATTGAATAATTCAATGGTAGCGTTCGGTGCAGAAATGACTGTTGGAAAAGTGGTCCACAAGTTACTTTGACAATATGTTCGAAAATAAATGGGTATTCATTTAGCTAATATTATTTTTAACTAGACGATTTCGCTACTTATTTAAAGTAACAGCCAAGCATAGTCGTTTCATAGAATAATGCTTTATGCTATGCGATTGTTTGATTTTCACTATGAATAAAATGTATCGTCTCTTCACTCACAGATGGAAAGCTACAATACAAAATTGTGAATTTAAATACATATTTTCGCATCCAAAACGTACTGGAATTTTTTAAAACGAGTCTGGACTTCAACTTTCGATCACATTGGGAAGTCAAAAGTATTTTGAGTACGCTATCAAGCCAAAGATTTTTTTAATTAGACGCTATACACGCCAGTAATCATATGAAGTCATGTAAATTTTAAACACGAGAGAACAGTATGTTTAATGTCTGTGGTTCTTACAACAACCTCATACCCGACATTTTATTTGCTTTAAATTTATCACTTGCAACACCTTCCTAGAAATTACTGTCTCACATGGTTTCTCTTGCAAAATTCATAATTGTTCCTCACTACAAAAAAGCGCTATTTATTACAAATATATTTCCTATTACAAGAGAATGTACTGTATACTGTCGACGAAACCAATTTTATAGCCCGTGTTTCACGTTAGGGACAACTGTTCCGAGGAAAGTGTTCCGAATCAGTGAAAATACGAGAAAGCAAAGACATGGGATGTTCCTCGTTAATGGCTGAAGCAGCCGTAGGGATTAGAAAGATCGTCGCAGGATTCAAGCAATTGGTTCCTACTGCAAATTGCTTGATGAAATGCAAATCTCAGAACATTAGTTTCTCTGACTGCAGATTTTCCTTCTCCGGCATGCTGAAGACCATCACCCAGCTCAGTTTCATCTGTTACGCCCTAACTTCCTCCACATCTTCTTCTCAATTACCATTTATACTTTCTTCTGCCTTTAACATCTATTTTAAGAAACAGGTTATTGACCTGACATTTATGACCGTGGCGAGGACATTTACTAAACCATTACGTACGCTGTTCGCCCTTTTGTTTCGGGTATTACTTCTTTATGGTAACACGAGACACAAAACACATAAAGTTGTATGCTAAAAGGTTTTATAATTGACTAACTGATACAAACAGCTCATATACCTACGTACATGCTGCTCAAAAACTATTTTAGGGAATATAAATACTTGTTCATTAGTTACGTACTCTGTATTCTGACTAAACATTATACGCAAAGAAAATCATTTAAACGTGTGAATATCACTTTAATAGATGTGCAGAAATTATTTGGGAGTTTGGTTTGGACCAATAGTTAGACCCCGGTAATTTTCGCGAAAAGAATTTTGCAGCACTTTGTTTCAGTGCCTTACGTGCGCACCTGCAGCTCGGCTTTGTGGTCAGTGATTAGATGCCGTAACACCCAGCGTCTGGAGGTTAAACCCGCAAATCACAGACGTGATGTGTCGCTGTTATCCGTGTACTGATTGGCACAGTCTAATGAATAACGACTCTGCACAAAAACACTCTGTCAATAGCTATGAAGTTGAACTGCAGGTGTGCACGTAAGACACTGAAACAAAGTGGGCCAAAAATCTTTTCGCGAAAACTACCGGGCCCTACCAATAGTACAAGAAAGTTTTGTGTTTAAACTTGGCCATAGATGTCGCAGAAGCGATGTTCCACGGCTGAAAAGAAGGGTGTAAATTTTAAAAAGCCGAGGTAATCAATAAACACAGTGGGCTATCGATAACGGTCGCTGATTTGCGAAGTCTACTTCCCTTCCATTTACCCTGCACACGCTCGCAAAGTTCAGATTTGCAGTGAACATACATGCCAGCTGCTGAGTTGTGTTATCCGTGCACCAGTTTTGCATTTCTGTAAAGTCGCACGGAAACGTTTGTTGGAACGCGTTCATTAACCATAACAATCACCGTATGTCAGTTTCCCTTGAAGCCCACTCATGTTGGAAAGAGTTCCTTAAAACACTCTACAGTTTACTTTTATTTTCAACTAAACCTAAATACCAGTTAATAGAAAGTATAAAATGATAATTTTTTTTCCAGTCGACGATCAGAGAGACGGGTTCCTATTTAAGGCATTTCTTTAAAAAGAAAATTAACTTTTTAAATCGTAAAAAGCAATTAAAGTAGCAGCTTTAAAAATTATTTTTGTTATGTAGCCTAATATACAAAGAAACATATGTTATATTTTGGCAAATTTTCTACATAAATTAATTTTTTCTTACGTTATATAGTAGCCATAATCGTATAATTATTGTTTTTGTAACTTATTTTGTAAACACGATTGTACTTATTATGTGTGGGGTTTTTATTTCATGTGCTTCTTTTCATATTAAAAAAGTATAGTATTTTTAAAAATAACGGAAATAGAACCATAACCGAATTTTCATTAAAATATATATGAGCAATGAGTAGGAAATTCGAAACGTGATTGCACATAATTTTAACCCCAATATTTTGGGTAAAAACAAGAACATTTCAAAACTTCCACAACTTAAAAAATTTTCGTTTAACTCGTTGAAAGAATGTTGCAACATTATCGTATCGACTTGCACCAGTGCCATACGATGTATGTCCTCTATCACTGATAACAGAGCCTCTCATTTGACATTTTCTTAATATTTTCTGCGATACCCATATCGAAGTGCAAGGCGGGACTTAGCCAAGCAAGCAATTAAGTTACATAATTTTCAAAGTGACTGCGCGCATGAAGGGGCACGTTGCCAAAAAGCAGGCTCGCTTGCAGTAAAGTGCTAAGAGAAAAATGTTTTTAAGGCATTTAATATAAAATCAGAAATTACTGGCTTCTCTTCGAGAATAGTGTATTTATGGCGGTAATAAAACAGGAGTCTGGTGATGGATTTTAGGAGCAAAGAAGGATTGTGGAGCTATGTTGTGATGCCACAGCCCCGGCCGCCGTGTTGGTTGAACTTGACCTTTGACATTAACCTTGAACCCATCATAGAGGTCAGAAAATTTTCAAATATTTATTTATAATATTTCTCATAATTTTCCGAAAATCCACCGAAAATTCAAACTATCCCGAATAATGTCCCATTTTTCTTAAAGATTTCCCTTTTTTCCCTTGACTCATCAAAACTACCTTTGTGAATGTTCGAAAATTTCTGTCAAGCCTGCTCCTTACGATTGCCAGACTCCATGGCGAGAGTACCAAAACTAGTTCGAGATTGTGGCAACCATAAATGGTTGGTCTGACCAGCAACGTGTCTACTATCTTGCTGCTGTGCTGAGGGGACCTTCCCTCAGTATACTGCAGTCGCTTCCAGAGCAACAACGTCTTGAATAATCGATATTAGTTACAGCCCTGGAGGCGCGCTTCGGAGACAAGTACTTACGACATGCCCACCATAACTAAGAAGCCGTACCCAGAGACCAGGGGAGCCACTGCAAGAATTGTGGCAGGACATTGTGCGACTTGCCCATTTGTCGCTCGAGGGGTGTCCAAAACAGGCACGAGATATCATAGTAGTCAGCTTCTTCGTCGACGCCAATGCCGATGTAGATGTGCGTCAAGCAGTGTGCCTCGCCCCCAAAGGATTATGCAGGATGCCCTGGCCAGAGCACTGGAGGTCGAGTCTGCAAGAGGGCCATCAACTCGGAATGCTGTGCGGGCAGTCGTACTGTCGGGCGACGAGAGAGATGACCACCGAGGGAACATCCTGAAGAGAATAGAAGACCTGGTGAATGTACTCAAGAATAGAATCACTTCGATCACATCTAGCTCTCGACAACAGAGGCAACCAAAGTGTTGGATGTGCGGGTGACTTAGACACCTGAGAGCCCAATGCAAGCAGCTGCAGCAAAATAACATTAACCAAGAGCCACATGAGACTGCCAAATCTACCCAGCCATCGGCTGTACCTTGTCAGCGACCAGAGGGACGACTGAAGTGTTGGACATGTGGACGACCCGGACATCCGCGAGCCCAGTGCACACAATGGCAACCTAATAACTATGGTTATGAGTCAGGACGACATCTTACAGAGGGAAGGACACTGATGGCGGAACATAAGGCCACTGTATCTCATCGAGTACGCTCAGTGAAACAAGAGGGTAATGCAATCCTAGTGGAGGGCAGTCTGGATAATGTTTCTTGCCACATGGTTGTAGACACTGGAGCAACCATTACTGTTGTCAGACCGGACATCTTAGGACCTTCTCCCCATTGGACACATGGCCATAATCCCAGACAAAGCTTTCTGACGACCATGACAGGTGAGACTACGCCAGTGAAGGGGAAGAGGAAGGTACAATTGAAGTTGGGTGACCTCTGCACTAAACACGAAGTGTACATACCCGACATTGCAGATGAATGTTTACTGGACCTGTATGTGTTGCGTAAGTTAGAGTGCTGTATAGACACTCGGTCAGGAGTACTAATGGCTGGCAATCAATAACTGGTAATGATGCCACGAAGCGAATTATCCTCGCCAGCCAGCTGCCAAGTGGTCTGTTGCGAGACAGCTGTTTTGCCAGCATCCAGTGAGATTGTTATCCCTGCACACTGTCAAGGCAATTTTGTGCGGCGTGTTGCTCTGGTCGAATGTAAGAAGAGAGAGCTCAGCCTCCCGAGCGACCTGATGTTTGGACGACCAGGCGGAGGGAGACCAGATTGCATCCCCAGTATATGCCAGCGAGTTACGTCGCAAGATGGTTCACACTCACTACTTTGCCTGGTGACACCTTAGGATCAACACCGACAGAATGAAGACTCGCTACGATAGGAATGCACCAGATGAAACATTCCAAGAAGGACAACTGGTGTGGTTGTACAAACCACTGAGAAAGAAGGGGTATTGTCCCAAGCTGCAGAAGAATTGGGAAGACCCTTATGAAATAGTGAATAAGATCAATGATGTGGTGTTTCGAATTGTTCGTTGAGGCTCTCGGGCAAAAGGAACTAAAGTTGTACACACATCGACAGATTGGCCCTCTACGATGGACCTGAGGCTGCTGTTTCTGTTCGGGACGAACAGACTTAAGGAGAGGGCAGTGTTGCGTGCCATGTACCTGGAGGCAGGTGGTCGGCACCTGTTTCGTAACACTTAGTGGACTGGCCCATGATTCACGAGCCGGGTGTCTACGTGAGGGAAGTCACACCATAGCTACATCATAGATACCTGTCCCAACTGCACTTTTACCCTCCAAAGCAGCCTACGTGATTCAAGTCATGTCCGAAACATGTGGTAATGTCTATCTTTAGACCCATGTAATTCGGGGAACCCATGGAGTTTGGCCGGAGTATAAAAGCGCAGAATCGGCACATTTGGAGAGAGTTCGCTATTGGTCGTGCTAGTGGAAGGTGTTATGCTTGTGGAGAGAGACTGGTGAAGACATCTTGGTGACGTCAGAGTCTACTGTGAGGCGGCAGGTGGCTACCTTCGGAGCAGTGTTGGACGAACCAAGAAGACTGCTGCGGCGGGCTGACGGGCGAAGAGGAGGTGCGCGACGGGAGTCGAAACGAAGACCTCAAGAGTGAAGAAAGCGGTGCACTCAGGGTGCTGCGCAGCACATGGCGATTCATCACCACTGCGGACTATTAAGGTTGTACACTGTCACTATTTGAGAGATTGTTGATTGGCTATACGATTGAATTTTTTAGTTATTTGTAGTGTTTAATTAATTGATGGTAGACATTTTTGTGCTTTAATTGTCAAAGTTAATTAACGTGTCAGTGACACAGGACTAATAGAGTGCATAAATAATTGTGTTGTGAAAGTTTACTTTGATTGCTGTACGTGATTTTGTAAGCTTTGTGAGCTAGTAAATCAATAACTTAATTCAACCCTTTTATTTCTAATTAATAGACCTCTATTCCAAAAGAACTCATGGGAATTGCCTACATTTAAGTTTTGTCCCAAACTTGTAACAATATTATAAATTAAATTGACGTCATTGCGAGCGAAACTTGCCGAGTTGCCTTTCACATGTAAAGCGGTGCCTCCACCAATGTTGTAAACCCTTAAACATTGCTTTACACTAGGGGCTTTTCTAGAGAGGGGAGATAAAGGGAAAAATTAATAAGTTAAAAAATGGGTTCTGCAAGTTTATACGAAAGTTAATTATCAAGACTGCGTGATAATTAATTCTGTCGGAGCATTGTTTGCAGTTTGAATTATAAGAACCTAAGTTGAACTAAATTGATATATATATATATATATATATATATATATATATATATATATATATATATAGCTCTAATATGAGCTGCATTTCCCACCTTGTACATGATGCCGTAGGCTTTGAGGCTACATGCAGTCCACTAGCAGCAAGCGGCACGTCTAGGAACTCTTACCTCGCCGCTCCCTATGGCAGAGCGAACAATAGGCGGCCCATTTTTTTTCTTTAGGTGACCATAATGAGACAAACACCGTTTGGCTGGCTACACTGCTCTGTATTGTTGTATAGTTGGCATCCATGGCACTGTGTTTGGGAAAGGGGTGTGTGTTATTGTACTGACGTAACACCGGCCTACCTGCATGGTTACGTTGCGGCCCTGGCAGCACTCAGAGCAGAAACAGACGACTCACTGAAGGAAACAGACGAAAATTAGCATGCTTCCTTCGAGAACAGATGAGACGTTGTGAGAAAGTTCTTGTCATAGGGGCAGAGGTGCAGAATAAGGATCTCTAGCAGACTGACAATCTGTCGTCTGTTTTCATATTTAGCGAGCCTGCTAATTTTCCTCTGTGTTTTCTTTGTTTTGTCTTCTGTGGTTGTATATGTTCATGTGTCTTGAAATGTTTATTGTCATCGTTATCCCCGACCATTTTGTCGCCATTTCTCTTACACATTATTTTGTTGTTTAAATTTATTGTTCTTATGTTTTTTGTACAATCTTGCTTCATACAACTTCTACATTGCATTACGGAATTAGTTTGTGCTGTTTACGTTTTTGTTTTGTGCTGTCTTTCTAGATACGACTATACACCTTCCCGAATTTGTGTATATGTTACACATGTGTTGACAGCAGATAATACTGACATTTTTTGTGTTGTATTGTGGTTCATTACTGTAATTTGGCAACAATCACTCGCAGTGGCGTTTGTGTATAAAACGGCCAGTTTACAAATTAATAATATAGAGAGTGTTGCTAAACTCTGAGTTTTGTATAATTTGCAAATATTTTAAGGCCATCCTCACACAGACGCACACAGGACAACACACAGGAAAGTGATATCAAAGAGAGCTATTTAACTACGAAATAACGCTTAAGAGAGATTTACAAATAAAATTGTTATAGTGGCAACGATAACATCAACGAATCATTATAATCGTTCGAAAAATCTTTCCAAATTGTATTAAATACTCTATAAAAATTAAGACGAAATATATTTTCTACTTAAATAATTTAAATGAAACAGCATTTATCGTAGGTTACCTGATTGGTTTACAAATTATTTTATGTGAAATTTTGAATTGCTTTTATATAAATTTACTGATACTTGCTTTTGCTCCTAGAAACATTTTGAAGGTTATCCACGGCTAGGAAATATGAGAAACTGAAGTAATTTCTGCTACGATACGGCTACAAAACACTTATTTTAATTGTAAACTTTTAGAATAATGCTGACAATTTCATACTCATTATGATTCATAATTTCACTTGCTCACTGCATTACACTTGGTCCTGTTAAATGCGTGTATTCATTTACAGCTGGAAATGAGTGGCTTCGTTATCATAGCTTCCATATGATAATTACAAAACATAACTGTTACTTTTCTAAGAAACATGAATGGCTAAAACCAATATTTACTAAGAATTAAAATTATTTAAAAATATAAACGTTTAGCAATGAAAAAATATTAATATTTACAGAAATTGCGTAATACTATTTTGCAACATGTATGCAAATAAATTCTGTACATATTTAACTTAATAGTGATGGAAAATCAATTGCGAGCCGTATTATAATCGTAACATATTTTGTAGTGGCTTTCCAAACACGCAATAAAGTATTCACCAAGTCATCATGTATTTGACGAGAGGAAGAATGAATGCCACATATTTGCCTCTAGTCTTACTGTTCCTCTTAATTTGTGCGTTAAAATAACTAGTTTGGTTTTCTTAGGCTGCAGTCAAATCAATAATTAATTAAAGAATTAAATAATTTAATATTTAAACCTGTCTTTAATTCCTCAATATCGTTATTTTTCCCAGATTTCATAGACTTTTGTTATATTTGTTATTAATACTTCGTGGTAATTTTAAGTACTCGTATATCAAGTTCTCCCGCATTTTAATGTAATATTAAATATAATTCATTTAAACAGTATAATATAAGGTTTAATTTGATGTGGTTAATTTAATAACATATCAAAAATATAATAATTTATGTCGTAACAAATTATGTATATGTAAGTATATGAATAAATATATATTAAATATACATAAGTAAATATAGCTTATATACATACACATATAAAGTATATAAGAGAGTGTGTTTGTGGCGTGTTTGTGCGCGCTCGCGTCCATTCATATTAACTTCTTGATATAGTTTTTTTTTTCAAATACAAAAATTCGTATCAAAAGTACATAAATAGTTTTAAATATCTTTATGTCAATTTTAACTGGGATTTTAATGTAATATCTAAGTTTTTCTTAACTAAACTCCATTCGATTTGCATCACATTTTCAAAAGGAAATGTCGTTTTGGGCAAATACTAGTGGTATTATTACATTACTTATTTAGCTTGCTGAGTCTCATCGCTCCTGTCTTTGTTATTTTAGGAACGATTTATTTATATTTGTACAAACTTAAGAAGATAATAGTTTCATTTACGTTTCATTTTTAGGAAGTAATTTTTCCAGAGCACTTTTATTGTATTTATTAAAATTTTTATCCAGCTTCGTGGTACAAACGTAGCTACAATAAAAAAAACAGAAAAATATAATCGATACTGTCGGATTTAATGCCATGTGAAAAAAGGCATATTTCTGAATCTCAAGTGTCAATGAGATGTGTTGTAGACATTGTGGAAAGAAATTACAAGCATTGAGAAGTTTTACTTTGTATAAAGAACGAAAAACTGCCTAAACTTTAACTCGTGGCATTCATTTTAGAAAAAATAAATTGTGATTCAGAAAATAAAGAAAGTTACCTAGACTAAAGAAGCAATTATTACTGCAGGAGCTAGCTTGTCTGACCTGACGGCACTCACCGTAGACATACGATGTCTACTGAATGTTTTTTGCCATCGTGCGAATTTGTCGTTCTTCAAGTTCGTAAATTGACTACAAGATGCAAATTAATAAGTTCGACGTCTTCTTTCGTTGAGAGATCCATACTAATTGATGTCTGAAATATTTGATAAAACTTAACTATTTCGCACTCTAATATCACAGAGGAAAAAAAATACCACAGTGAGAACTAATACCGGTGACATGATGCAAAAATTCATAACATAAAACAAGTGTGTTAATATTCCCTTCGAACATAATATACACTATGATACGTAGTAAGTATTGCCCGCTTCGAACTGACTAAGAAGTAGTGTTTCATAATTGAGGTAAATTTCCCGCAGTCATAAAATTTGTGTAATAACATCAAACTAAAAAATTGTGAAAACCTATTTTTTTTATCTTGGTATCCCAGAAAGGTTTTATTTTCTAATTGAAATGGTTGCCTTAATTCCTATCAGAAATTGTGGTGCCATCGAGAAGAATTTGTATTGAAATTTCATGTGACGGTTTTGGTAATCCCGTTTCGTTTTGCAGTTGTTTGAACTTTTATGTTCGACGGATATATGTCAAATATTGTTGTTACGAAGTTTATGATTTCTCTGTTTGTATTGTTGGGACAGTGAGTCATAAATACGTACGAATTTAAGCATTCAAGTAAATAAATAGAGGTTTTTAATCCACTGTTATATATCTAGGTGATGATGGTTTATCGCGGGAAAACTTGACAGTTTGCTGTATTTCAACACACGTTAAACTTACTAGAATAATACTGGCTTAAGCTTGTACTTGGAGCTGTAACCCTATTTGACCGAGCGAATGGGAATACAGATATCGTAATATTCTATGTCTGTCATTTGTCTGTAGATAGCTACGTTGTGTCATAGGCAAATAACCGAATCATTTTGCAAGAAATTACAGCGTTTTGAAGGTTACGCTGAAACAAAATATTTTCGCGATACACCATCATTAGAGATGATGGTATATCACGAAATTTTTTTGTGTGAACATAGCCTTGAAAACACTGACATAAAGTGGATGTCTGCAGACCAATAACATACACTGAATATTACAACAGCGGGATTATTATTGGCTCAGTTAAATAGGACAACAGCTCCACGTACATTCGAAAGCCAGTCATCTTTTCATAAGCTGGACGTACGTTGAAGCCTAGCAAACGGTCAAGTTTTCCCGCGATAAACCATCATCTCTTACCATCATCTCTATATCAGACAAGTACTCATAATGATGAGGGACATGCAAAGTTCGCGTTATTGTTAGGCGACAGGCTCGAATTCACGGGCCTATAATTGCGTGAACACAGTTCGTAACTTTATTGGCGCAGCGCCTTCGTGTCTTCGTGTGCCCCGCATTACAGGATAGCGGACGTTATACAGTTGACATTGTATCCTTGGCTGGAAAAGATCCGCAGGTGCACCACACAAACTACAGGCCACCGGAAGAATTCACATGAGTACTTAGTAACTTGCAGTCCAGCTTGCTGTCTGATGATAACGCGACATTTGCAGGTCACTTCTAATCACTGTAAAAATATGTGTAAAAATACACGCACAAACAGCTGGTAGTTTTACATTTTTGTACGTGTAATTACGAAATACAATTACAGTAAGTGTAGTTATGCACAACTGTTCTTGCTGATCCAAAATATGTACAGATCTTTCATTAAAAAACACAAATGTATACACAAATTTACCAGAAAGTTGATGTAAATTTACATTTTTGAATGTACGTGTAGAAATACAGTCGCATATTGTAATATTACACGTAATTTTGTATTTTATAACCACACTGTTTATGCATAAATACATAGTTTCAATGTAAAAATGTTTGTTTCACAGTACCGTATTGAAACGGCAAAATACTTGTTAATTTACTCGAGCAATTTACGCAGGTATAGTATCATATCAAGTAAACGATTTAAGCATATTTTTAACAGAAAATTTTAACAATTTTATCATCTCTGACGTACATACATGTTCACATATGTATAAAACCTATTTAATAGCACCTAAAATTATTATATTTTATTACGATGTGGTTTTCGCATAGATTTACAGTAACAATGTGCAAAACCTGCTGCCGTGAACTCCAAATTTACTCACTGTGTTCATCTCAGAAATATTTTCGCGAAACTAAGTTGATTTTTTACAAAAATAATGTATAAACTTACTTGAAATACACATTTTCAATACGGCAGCTGACTTGGTATAATAAGCTTGACCGTCGCCCAATTATTAGGTCTTGTTTTATATTAGTTGTACAATTCAGCAAATATTCGCGTGGTAAGAAAGAGGAAAAGTTTTTTCCTTGCGCATTTAGAACAGCTTTCTAAAATAATCCCAGTAAATGCCTAAAACAAATAATTAAGATGGATGTTTAGACTGGAATGAATGGATTCCATATCACGAACTACATTCGTTAACAACCATCGGTGCTCTCATGGTTATGGTCGTTGACTGTTAACTCTCAGATCGTGGGTTCTAATCATCTCAGGGTCAGAAATTTTCGTTAGTTTAAAAGATAGTGAGTTACTCGAAATTATTATAAGTTCCGAAACACTTAAGAAATTAATAAATCTTACGGGTATAACTCACATTAAGGTTCCAGAAAACTCAAAATTTTGCACCAGGCTGCCAGTTAATTTCAAATATACTGTATTTTGTTTTATTTAATTTTTATTTTATTTAATTTTTATTTTTTTCCTTTGAAGTAAGGTGTTATTTAACACATCATTGTGTTAAAATACATGTACCCTAGTAATGTTATTATACATGTATTTTATTGTATTTTTACCGTTATGTACAGTAAAAAGACACGGACATAGGTCGTGTAAAATGAATCGAACATGTGTGGAGATTGTGCTGCCACGTACATTCGTGTAAAATTACACAACATTTTTTTACAGTGATGGTAAAATGTTTCTCCCGCAATACTCTTAGTGCCACCAAACTGTCATCTTTTTGCACAACTATGATGTGCTGAAACACACAAGTTGGGTGTTTGTTTTTGTTTGCAAAAAAAAAAAAACAGAAGTAATTCAACCTTACAAATATGATAAATTGTAAGTATTTTGTCGGAAATTTTGCACTGTTCGGAGCGCGGACTGTTCCCATGATTTCGTTTATACTTGAATTATGAAATAATAAAGGGACGTAAGTCCACTTTTTGGCTATTTTGACTTATACATAAGCACATGTTCTGTTGAGGTAGACGCTTCTAATGGTGTTAAAAGAACGTAAGTCAAACACATCCTTAGCCATATAACAAAGCTGTATATTTGAAATGTAGTGTTAATAGGATTCAAGTCCAGGACTTACGACCATTTAACACTGTAATCCATGTCAAAGAATTGTTATTGTACACAACACCAACCATAATAGAGTCCTCCCTTGTCCTGACAATACCTACTGATAAACAAAAGAACAACGTGCCATTTTCTTTGTTTATTTATTTACTGTAGAGCATTTTAGTGCCGGTAGATGGAGGCCAACAACGAAACTGTTAAGGAACGAGTGAAAAAAAGAAAGGTGTAAGAAATGATGGTGAATATGCAAGGAATGTGATAAAACAATCTCGTTTGACAGGAAAAGCATACGTAAATCTAAAAAAAATTGAAGTTCCTGCACGGAAAACAGGAAGCTAGTTTAGGTAGGTATTAAATTTTGGATATGTCAGTAAACTTTACATAGGCTTCAAACATTTGAATTGAGCTCGTAAAAATTCTTTTTGCTAATGAAATACACAAATAAAACAATACTCTCTGTAAATCAAACGCAAAATTACAGTCCACTCGTTCGAGTGCCGCCGCCATGTAAATAAACCAAAAGGGTATCAAGAAAGCTAAACTCAGGAGTAATTACACCAGATTAGGGATAATAGTTATAATAGTGGCTCTGAAACACAACACTTTAAACACAGTTTAAAAATTTGGTATATAAATTTACACCGAGTTTACATACATCAAGGTTAGCCTTTATGTGGTGAAATCGGGCATTGAATGCGTGGGTATGGGTCTACATAGACGTGAACGATGTTATAAAGATTAAACACGAGTATCTGGTTTCAATTTTACAACAAGACGGTGTGCTGTTTGTCGCAGCTGCAGACAGAGGTGTTTTCGGCGACTCAATGAAGACAAGGAGTTTGATATCTTAATGCATTTCTATAATGATTTTGCAAACAAAGACTCCCAAGATCTACATCTCCAGCGCTTAATAGAAATGACACCTCTTCCTCGAAGATGGAAGAGGATGGTGGAATCAAATCACGAGAGAAGTGCTAGATTTACCTACCATGTGCTGTGCTATGTGGAAAGAGTTAAGGTGTGTCAAAAAGCATTCGTTAGTTTACATGGTATATCCGAGAAACGAATTGTGTGCTTGAGGCGACTACTAATGGAAGGTAAAACTCCACAGGACAACCGTGGTAAGCAACCTACACTGTACCAGCAGCAGACAGAAATAAAATACATGAACATATTTCGTCATATCCAGTTGAAGAGAGTCATTATTCAGGACCTTGCACCTTGAGACCCCAACATTTCCAGGGGGAGGACTCCAGGACCCCCCGCTTTCTTTGGAGTTGGGTGTTCCTTCCTCAACAATGAAATAAATTTCAGTCCGACTTTGATGAACTGCATTCGTAAGACGCCACAAAGCGGTGCCTGTAATGACAATAGATAGATCTTCTGTATAGTTAGATTTAAAAAAAAAAAAAAAACAGTTTGCATGTGTTCATACCATGCAAACTGCAACTCATACATTGACATAGTGTATCATTTCTTAAAATAAAAATTCGGCCACGGAATAATTTTATCTGAAAATCTGCACCGATTTATGACATTACGCCTACACACGAAAGGTAACTAGCATCAGCAAGACAAACATTTCTTCCTGCGAGTCAGAAACAAAGTAAGTTGAGACGTTCGTAATATCCCCGGAGGAGCAGCGACCTTATTTCTGTAGAAAACGAAACGCATATGGCTTCTTGTTTTTCACGGTTTCCTGAGTTACCACCAGGCGAAAGCTTGGACGATACTTACTAACAACCGTGTCTGAACAACGGTAACATAGTTGGTTCAGTTGTTGAGTGTTTCTGTCTGTAATTACCACACTGTCATACAAATGTAACATCAAGCCTTACGTATTTTCAAACAGTACTATATATAACATTACAACAGAGAGATGGGTAGGATGCATTTGACCTTGGAAGCACACCAGAGGGCAACTGTTGCATTAACAATGTTATTTACGCGAAGGTAAAAAAGGGGTGGGGGCGCAAATCGTGTAAAGCGACACCTTACATGTTAATATCTTATTTTTCTGTTTCCGACAAAAGAATTTGACCTATTCAAAATCTTTAAAATTTCATTAAATTCGTCTAACTCATGGCCATGTTCCTGTAAGGCGACTTAAAAAAAAACATTGCATTTTAGACATTATTTTTAAAACATTTCTGTATCGGATAATTTTAATGGCATGCAAACTAATTACCTACAATAGTATGGTATTACGATGTAAAATGCCGTTTCCCGCATTAAAATCCGTTCATGGGTTACCGAGTTATTTCTGTAGAAAAGTTTGCTAATTTTTGTGCTGCCTCGTGGTGGTGGCATTCTGATTTCAAATGGGGACATTTAGCCTTAATGTCGCCGAAAGTTATTTTACAGAAAAATAAATTAATCTGGAGATACAGAAGTCGACTTTTCACAGCTTTCCATTAATAGGCCTCCCTACCTGCGCTTCACATGCATTGCAGTGAGTAACGGATATTCTCTTTCGCACATTATATCTGTATACCTCCGAAATGACAACACTCTTCAAACTTCATCGTAATTGTTTTAAAAATTCAGCAAATTTATTAGAAACATTATTTTCTGGCCCCTCAAAACGACCAAAAATTTCTTTTTCAGACTGCCGTATCTGGAAATTTAATTATAGGATTCGAAATACGTAACTATAAAGACAAGCGAGAGACTTTTAACTATGCTGCCAATAAATAAAATAGTGTGGTCACCTCTTAAAGTCCCATAGAAGAACGGATAATAGCATATCACTGACGCCATCTAACGGGCTTGCACGGAGAGGCGATAGTGTATTACATACGTAGGTTATTGGCACTCTTACTGCTCCTGCCTCACACATACGTACACAGTCTATCTAAGGAGGCCCCTTAAGGCCTCGCTCTTTAGGTTTGCTGTGGTTTCCGACATATTTCTAACGCAAATTAATATGTATATATAAAATTAGTTTTTATAGTTTTAAGATTTTTGTATCTGAATTTTTCTGTTGCAATACAACAGTGGTATTTTAGATTTCTGCCCCTGAAATATGACATATTTTGTGGTCAAAATAAGCCAAAATAAAGAAGAATATTTTTTTGCTAGAAAACTGTACATTATTTAAAAAAAAATCTGGCAAAATTCTGCATAGTATGACTGTAAACAGTCAAAAAATTTATCAAAGTATTTCATTAAAAACTATTTGAGTTATTTGCAATAGTATAAAATAAACCAATGACCTTGGTCTTAAGGTGGTCGCCTACTCCACGCTTCAAATGCGTTGCAGCGTGTTCGTAAACAGCTTTATTTTACGAAACAGTTCCACATGTGCCCGTTATGCCAAAGTACGAAAAGAAAACAAATTTTTGACAAGGTCGGAACCTCATTGTTAAGACGCTACAATCATTAAAAATTCTGATTCTAAGCCCTCCAACATGGCTAAAAACGGCCTTTTCAGACTTCCGCGATTCAAAATGTACTAACCGGATGTATGTGAGTAGTATGATTATGTTTCTTCCAGAACAGGATTCGGAGAGAGGCGACCGCCCGAGACCGGGCCCCCCACCATGTTGTGACGTGACGGCCCCGACCTCCATGTTGGATGAACTGAAACTTTAACTATGAACTTGACCTTGACCTTAAGTGCCAATTTACCAATTTTTTTCAAAATTTCGAAAATTTAAAAAAAGTTACAAATTTAAAAAAAAATTAAAAAGCAAAAAAATTTCAAAATTAAAAAACCAAGTTTAAAAATTTAAATCTGAAAAAATTCCGAAAAAATATTACCTCCATCTTGTATCCGACCGATATCTTGGGGTTTCTTCCGAAGCTTCCAAAACTTTTTTGGTTTTGCATTCCATTAAAACCCCGCACAGATTTAATAAATAAAATTTTTATAAAAAATTTTAATTTAATAAAAAACTTTTATACAAAAATATTTCATCAAATCAAGTACCATCACATCTTACCCGGACGAGCCCCATCGACTCCCCCGCCAATTTTTACATGTATATATTAATTTATCCCCCCTCCCCCTATCACTTACTTTCCTTTAATTTAAATGGCTGTTAGTCACATGATGAATTCCCCTCCTCCTTCCCCTGCTTTCCCACCCCACGACACTCGTATTATAACCAGCTCAAACTACCACACTCGCCTCCACCCCACCCCACCTCCTCCCTTCCCCTTTCCAAGAAAATTCTTAAAAATAGTTTTTTCCCCTAACTTTATGTGCGATTTCCCCCACCACCATTTTCACTAGCCAATAAGAACACCCCTCCCCCTTCCTTGCATAACGGTTTAATAAAAAACTATGCAGTGCGCTGGAGAACTCAGTATGTTTTTCTTCACCATCAACTTCTCTATACGGATGAATTGCATGTTTGCAGTTCAGCTGGACAAAAAAATCTGCTATTGTGGCATACAGAAGGTATAAATCATTAACATTGCTAGACAGAGAGAACAAACTACCAGACTTGCCAAAGAATTTCTTCTCATCTACGCACCGCACGAGGTACCATCAGTGTACAAGTTCCTGCCAGATCATCTAAAAGAAGACGAGGGCATTATAGACTGTTTTCCATGCAATGAGTATTTCCATGTCTGTACTTCGCTTCCGGACACGACACATAGCAGGAGTTGATGCAAGGTGCTACGACGCTCGTCAACGACCAGCATTTTATCCACTACAGTCCACATCACGTCCAGTGACAGCAGTACTCCAAAGACGTCTACTCCCGAGACCGAGTAGCAACATTTTTCACAAGTAAATTGCACGCAGTAACATATACTGTAACATCCAAGGCTTTCGTTCGCAAGACACATTCACCATCAAACAGGTGTCAGTGTCGGACAGCGACGATGACCTGATGACAAAAATTTTCACCTTCGAACCACCTTGCCCCTGGGATCATATGAGCTGTGCCATGCAACAATTGTACCTACTGCAAACGAACCAGAAACATGGACTCAAGTGGGATTCCAGCAACATTCCATACTCCCAAATACCCAATGTCTTGGGTTACATCTTAAATGAAGATTGCCCAGTGTTTGTTATCGGAAATGGACAAAATCTTGTGTTACATAGTGTGTGCTCGAACAACAAAAAAAAAATTAAATAAATAAATAAATAAAAAATTATCGATGCGCATAAGAAGTTTATGTGCCCTACATTCAGTAAACTTATTGAAATGTACACTGATAAACTTCACAACTGCGAGAAAAATAAATTTTGTGCACAGTGTAACTCGGAAGCCCTGAGACTTTTATTTTATGATAACCCATGATACATATAATAATTCATGATGAATGAGAGAGACTTTGCTGTACAGAAGTTATTACTGAATGTAGTATTAAAAGTGTCGATGTACTGTATTGCAAAAAAATAGTATTCGAAAAATAATTTTTCTTTATGATTATGAAAGTAATCCATAACCAGAACATCAAAATAATATAAGTGGTTTAAAAACATAATCTAGCTAATGTTTACCATGTATACTTAACCTCACAACAGAGGTGCATACCTATTACATTGCCACTCACTGAAGCAGGACGAGATGCTTGCGACACAAGCACGACTCCTGCTTCGGTCTAGCCAACAATTCAACATGGACAATGTACAAATGTATAACTTTGTGTCTTTACAAGTCTGTTTTTGCAAACAGTTGCTTCGAATTGAAAAATACAAACACTGTCGAATTTCCTTTTAAATTCTGAACAAGTAGCGTGTGTATTTTTTCCAATGTGTTCATGGGGCTAATACTAATAAGGTCCTGGGAAAAAAATTCATGTTTAATGCTGTGTAAAAAATTTAAACATTCATTTATTTGCAAAAAAAATAATATGGTACATAAAAGTAAAACACTTATTTAAAAATATCTTTATCATCGATCCAATAAATTTCTCGATCACTATGTCCAACCCAACATACGTACATTTGACGTTTACGTCGTTTCAGTATCTTCTCGACCAAATACACATCAGGGAACTTCGTACACAGTATCTATTCTGTATAGAAACCTCCGATAATAGGCTCACCATGTAGATCTTCTAAATAACACATGCGCGGGTACGAATGGCGTATACGCACATTCCTGTATAGTTCAGCAGTCCAGTTGTGACGGTAGGCCTTATGAAACACTAAATTTTCCTTCGAGATTCGAACCAAGTCTCCAATAGATGCTTTAGGCTTGCGAGGATTATTCTTCCCATCGGAGTATACAGAACGAAGCAAGGCCTCATCCTTAACATCTTTAGGCTTCATGTGTGTTGTTGAGTGAACCGTACTGTTGTATTCACGAACAAGTTTCTGTAGTAACGCCACCCATTTGTAGTTTCCATGCCGTGAAATGCTTCCAAAGTTTAGTTGTTAGAGTTCTATGAAAATATTCAACGATGCTTGCTTTAAGTCCCGAGTAAGTCGAATAGTGATATATGTTATATTTTTCATAATTTTTTGGAAACTTGCGTTAAAATATTCCCATCCATCATCTGTATGAATGTTAATCGGAATTCGTCCGAGGGCAAGAATACTCGCCATACCTTTTGAAACTTCTCCTGCTGTCTTGTTTTACAGTGGTATAGGCCAGGCATATTTTGAAAATGTGTCGATGACAGTCAAAATGCATCGATTAACTTTATTCTCACGAGGAAAATTTTGCATTTCTATTAGTTTTGACTGAAACATTTTCCCCAGTCCTTTCATTACGTATTTTCTTCTAGGATAGATTTTTATAGCTGATTTATGAAGTTCGCTGGAAACAGCATATTTGGTAGTTTTACTATGTAGCCGGCCATGGTCAATTACTCAATTACAGAAATTATATCGTTGGTGTGTAATCGGTTGCCTGCTGCTTGTGAAGCTAGGAGAATTCTCAACCTATCAACCAACTCATTTGGATAATCCCAGTAAAAGTAGTCGATTTTATTTTGTGATACAAGTTTCTAAGTTAAACCTCTACCAACGGACATGCTTAACTTAGGAAATAATCCATATATAATGAAGAATTTTTCGTGCGATGTATCTTTAAATCTTTGTGTTGCAGGACTACATGTTGGTCGATAGTAATCAGGTCGTCCAGCAGTTTATTCTTAACACTCTCAATATTTTTTCTGATGAGCAACAAGTCTCTGCGAATACTAGTAATACATGCTTCCATCAACACATTTTCAGAACCTTTATCACTTCCACACTTGTAAAGAGTACCATTACTCATGGTCGGGCATGTACATTAAACTGTTCTAAACCTTTTCTATACCATCCCTTATGTAGGTCACAGTTTTTCACCATCATTAGAAATCCAAACTTATTTTTCCAGCATAAAGAACACATGTCTTTGAATTCAGCAAATGACATGTCTGTGTTAACATGATCGTCATACACATGACACAAATTTAGTTCATCCATACGAAAAACACCAAAAAATTTGCATTGCCACGTATCAATTGTTTAGGTATGTGTGAATACATCTGACACAAATAGAAGCAGGGAACACCTACATGACATCCCATGCAAAAGTACTCTTAAATACAAGTCTGTTTCTCGCAAGCAATGTCGTCAAATAGAATCACTGAATTCGTCTTAGCTTTGCTAGGTGGTATAACATGATCATTGTCACTGCATAGAAAATAACCGATTTCTTCTATATCCTGTAAAATTCGAGCTGCTGGAGCGATTTCGAGAATAGGTAAACATTTCCAAATCGAAGTCCGTTCAGTTCTTCGAGTAAACTAAGAAGTACACAGGTTTTTCCTCCACCACTTGGTCCCATTATTAATCTATCTGGTCGTGTTTAGTGGAAGGATACCATGGTGTGATTCATGGGATATTTCATCAGCTTCTGTTACATTCACAGGAAGAGTAACTTTCTGTTTGATTATCTCCTTGATACTGTCTCAAAAATATATAAAAGAAGGTTATTTACACATTTGTAGCACAGTTTACTCCTATGTCTCTTAGAGTGAAGACAGAAAAATCAGGTCATGGTATTGTCGATTCCTTATCAATAGTCTACCAGTCGAGCTACAAATTCCCAGATACAAGTTTTGTGGGCCAGGAACAAAGTTGAAGAAGAGGTTAGCACATAGTGACAGTGTATAAATGTGCTTGATGAAGCTTGCAAGTGGCATGACCTAGCCTATGAACAACACAGAGATTAAGAATCTAGAAATGAGACTGATAAGTTACTAGCATACAGGGCCAACGAAATACGCAAAGCACCAGGCACAGGTATCGGAGTAAAAATAGCATTTTGCAGTATCCCCAACATAATGAAAGCACAGGTTAAATTAGGTATGGGTTTGCATCCAGTCAAAACCAAAAAATCGTGTAAAACAAGTTCCAAGAGAAAAAGTTGCATGCCAGGTAAAAAGCACGGTACGAAGATTGGAGGCTTCCTGCGAGCACCAATTCCTGCTAAAGGAGCCCTAGCCAGTATTTCAGGTGCAGTAATTAACATTGTAAGTGCAGCGAATAAAGCTTCTGATGACCGTAAACAGTAAGACGAAAACACTGGTCACAACCTTAAAATAGAAGCAATTGCTATGGGTAAAAAAAGGACTATGTTTGTTCATTCGTCGTCGTCCATACCAAAGCAGAGATGCAGTAAAGAAGAAGAAAATGAAAAAGCATCGCTTGAAAAGATCTTAAGGTCCCTGCCTAGAAGACCACTCACGAACATTGACATAGAAATTTATGCACACAAACTAAAAATACGAAACTTTAGGGGATTGTATATACATAATAAACTACCTTCAAAACCAAAACAAAACGACTGATGCATAATAAACCAGGATACTTGAGTTGGTCGCGGAACACACTAGTTAGCTTACAAAAAGTGTGGGAGAAGAGCTGAATATTACGACAGTTTTAGGCAATTTGCGACCACTGCCCGAACTGTGCATGTACCTTTAAAACATTTTACTTACATACAACTATGAAACAGAGCAATCACATAACTCATGGAACTGCGGTCATTTGTGTCTTTCATACCTAGCAAAAATAATGAAAAGCGAATTTTGCTTCATACATAAATATGATAAAAAGGTAGTGCACCTAACACTTTTTGTCAGCATGTCTGTATCAATCATTATGAGTGGTAATACTTCTGAACTGAGAGCTACATTTTACACGTCTCTGGATCTAGGAAAAGGAGACTGGAGCATCGGTCTCGTTGATTTTCAAACTCCGTGGCTAATATAGAACAAAATAAAAATTCATTTTTCCATTATGTGCTGAAAGGAACAACTGAGACGAGGGAAATCAACATTCCTACCAGAGCTTACGAATTAGGAGCCATGGCTAATTTCATCAAGAAGTCTCTACCGACAGACATAGCTTTCGAACTAGGCAGAAATCCAAACACCTTGAAGGCGGAAATATTCTGCAGTGAAAATATGAACTTTACAAAACAGGATACTATTGGCACGATGCTTGGATTCGAACCCAGAGTATAGGAAACAGGATAAACACACATGTTTTCGCAACCCGTCAACATTATGGCAGTAAGTGTGATAATTATAAATTGTAATTTGGCATGTAGCAACTATATGAACGGGGAACCTAGCAGCTCGATATACGATATTCCACCTGTTGTTGGACCTGGATATATCATCATAGAAGTACCGCAAAGTAGAATTTATATTCCAGTCATTGCATAGAGCAATCAAGATGTTACTGTGTCAGGGGTTGATCAAAATGACAAACTAATCAATTTCAGAAAAGGAAGAAATCACTCAACGACTACATTTGAAAAGATGGACCTAAAGTTCGCAAAAAATGTTAATATAGTTAAGCAACCCATCGAACCCAGGATCAGTTGGTCGCGAACCATCAGTGCGCTAACAGCTACTAACGTCAAGTTTCTCCGTGCACAAGGCTACAACATAAATCGCAATGACAGACGACATTATCGACGTAGCACAAGCTGAACTTGACGACCAAATTGAAAAACAAAAATTCCATTGCTACCAACCGTATTTGGCAGGCCTGTTTGCGCCAAGGAGGGAAGTTCACATACCAATACAACGCCAGGATATCTACATTCTACCTTGCCAATACTTTTTGCATGTACGAGGCAAGCTTACAAAGGCCGATGGGACTCACCCTACTACCACAAAGTTTGTTCACAATGGTATACTTCAACTATCTGAGCATATTATTTACGAATTGAACAGTGTGGCTATCGACGAAATGAGGGACGTTTTCATAACAGCCACAATAAAAATCTACCTCTCACTTACACCTAACAATCACCCTTCAGTCGAAATGGCCAGTTGGGGTCTAGGTGATAACTATAAGGTACACATATACTAAAATGAATGATTCGAAGTCTTCATTCTGCTCTCCATGTTGCTTGGATTCGCCGATGTCTATAAGAAAATAATAGGGGCAAGACAAGAACTTGTCCTGATGTTGGCTACAATTCACGTCGATGCTGTTTTAGGGGTTTCGAGACTGTCCAGACCAGCTGCAGTGACAGTAACTGCTTTAATCTGATTCGTCCCACATGTAACGCCCAGCACACGCAAGACAGTCAGGCTCCTTAATTACATCAAGAAAGAGAAAATTATCGATATTGCAGTCAGAAACTGGAGTCACGTCACATGTCCCTCTCTAGCTACTAGCTACAAACAGACATTATCACTAGGTTGTAAAAACATCATCGAGCACTGAAAAACCACATTACATCATACTCGCCCTTCAGATGGACAAAAAACACCAAATTAATGCTGATAAATCAACTTTCGACCTTTGTAAAGTTAAAACATAAAAATATTTTTGAACAGCAAAAGTTACCCATATGTTGAATAGAATGCATCTTTCGACCAGGAAGAATACATGCTTCCATACTATTTGTATTCACAGTTTCAAACAGCGTACTACGGACAAGAATCATGTCTGATACTGTCACCACAAACATTTCGCGATATGACACCTTTGTTGGTTTTTGACATGTCGAAACAAAACGAATGAGTACAAAACAGTATGGTTGATTGCAGAATTGAAATTATTTGCAAGGAAAATGTCCCACAAAATATGGCTGCTTACTGCCTTATTATACACGATGGAATAGTGAACCACGGCTGTTTCTCGGGCTTGGTAAAATTAGTCAACTAGGAACGTATTAATACCTAGTGTTCAAAGGATGGAACAACAGTCGCTAATATAATGTACTGTAATATCCAAGGTTTCCAGAGCCCAAAGGATTCGTGCTTAATGAAATCGGGCTGACTTATGAAGATGATGGCGGGATCTGAACCCAAACCTTCTGTCCTCCATACCCGTGGAAACTCCTGGATGAGAAGAGCAAAAAAACAAACACATGTCTCACGAAACACTTTCACGATCTTGAATGGAACGATGGTGTAATACTGTGTAAGAAAGCTTCGGATGAAATCGCCGCACTATTGAACAAAGACGTCAAGACTGTATATGTAGCAGGATTAGAACAGAAAAAGAATATAAGCATATTGTGTATAAAAAACTTGGAAATAGTATACGTGCAGGAGGAATATGGATGTCCGTCCCTGCGAAAACTAGCGAGCAAGTTTGATTGTAAATTTGTAACTGCAGCAAAAATTTCACAATTACTGTACAAATGGGGATTTTGTAACTCTACACTAAGCAAATTAATACATTCTGTACATATTATTGCTCAAGATGTAGCAAGAAAATAAGAAAATAGTGCCACCGGTATCTTTATAGCGATTTCATCGCCCACTGTTTCCTGCCCATAACAAGTTTCTGACACGAACCCAGGTCATCCCGACTCGGAAGATGCTACATGTCAATGCAGATGCATGGGTCGTATTAGCTGCTGGATCGAACACATTTTATAGTGCTTTGCGCAATCGCGGGAATAATGACATCATCAGTATTCGAGTATATAAATGTCCAGTAATCAGTAAATATTCAGTCGAAGATGGGACTTCGAGCAAACAAGATGACATTATTTCATCTGTTAAATACATACGTGTCAATCCTGGAGATGGGTGCAACTTGTATTCGTTCTGGGAGTCTGGTTTCCTGTGTACGTACGAGAAAGAGTGTGATGGAAATGAACATTGTTTATTTTCTCCATTTCCAACTTATTAATAATGGACTCAACAACAAATTACGTGTTGTATGCTGGGAAACTGTGTGGTACACTACGTGAGATGTGATACGTCACTTCCAGCTACAGTGGATCAAGTGATTCAATTTGCTACAAATCAAGAAGAATTCACCGCATATCCACCACCAGCCTTCACAAGCACTGAGATACATGCTCCGGACTGTGTTGTCGAATTATGTGAAAAACATCCATTAATATACTGTTTGCCTCAAGCTGCTACCCAGACCTCCAAACGCCGAAAACCATATCAACGTCGTGTAACTACCAGCTCTTCTAGACCGATAGAAGAAACAGTGCACGAATCGAGCAGCGAACTTAGACCACTTAAGCTGCGACGCCCTACGACAGCAAATTTCAATGTTCCAGATGCAATGACCAAAAAAATATCACGTTTGCAAAGCCAAATAGAACTACAAAGACTAGTAATTCATGTGTATGAATCAATGCTGAAATATGTTACTTATGTGTAGAATGTTTAGGTAAAAAAATATATGAAATATTAGTCTGTAATAATTTATATATTTTTTGAAAATTTATTGGTGAGTTATTATTTTATATAAAAAATTAATAATCAAATCAGAGTTGATTCAATAATGAAACGTAGGGACCTCTGTGTTGAGAGCAGAGTGTACATGGTACATTTTTTATTTTATTTGCGACTGAATTTGGACTTTACCCTCTCGGCTGCTGTTACAGTATCATCCAAGCAGTCGGGAGGTTTACATGTAGAGGCGGGGAATAGTGAGGGTATGAAAAAACCTAGCCTCATATAAAGGTGCTTGAGAATTGCCAAGGTCAAGTCGAGAGAGAGGGAAATACATTTTACATCTATCTTCATTACCGAGCATTTATTTGCAACGTACAGTGTATCCTCGTGCAGAGGAGATGAAAAATTGTCAAGGTAATGTAGTGAGTGAAAGAAGATGTGATTCCTCTCTCTATCTAGACACATGCGAACCAAGACAGCACCATGTTCTCATAATTTTATTAACATTGCTAACCTCTAGAAGAGTGTCTGTAAATGCATAAAGGAGTGAGAGAGCAAATGCACTCTGTTCCTTTTCAATGTGTGCCCGGCCCACAAAGGTGTGCATGGAGCGGATTGGTCCCCTGTGTGGAGAGGGGGAAACTGAAGGAAACATGGGATCAATGAAAAGGGGGGATTTTTCAATAATATTTATTGATTATGGATTAATTTATTTTAAAATATTAAATAATAATAGAAATATTTACTAGCAAGTCTCAAAATAATTGTTTTTTAAATTACTTAAAAATTTAAATTTTTTTAGATAAATAAAGGAGAAATTTACACTTCTCCGCAGTTACAATCTTTTCGCGGGAGTATACATACACTGTGCTGTACTATATAAGACGGTAACATGACAGTGCGCACTTCAGTTTTTCCTGCGAAAGCGTCATCTGGTGTTCTCGGGGTCTTCTAGAGTCTACCAGCGCTTCCGTACTTCAATTCTGCTCTATACATGAAGGCAAGTTATATTTTTTCTCCGCGACGAGCGGAGCTGTAACGTCTTACAGAAAGCACACTCGGCCTTGCTGTACGTCCTTGTCTAGATTAACTTGCGCATCTGATTTGTGTGCAGGGAAGCATTTGAACTTGCTCTTCTGGGTGTGTATTTGTGTGTGTATGCATGTTTATGTGTATGTTGTTGACTATGTATGTAAGTGGAAGTAGGTGTTATCGAATGTTAACTAGCTCATCTTATGTATGTGCGAGATCGAGTTTGAACTTGATTAGCTGGTGTGTGTGTATGTACGAATGTATGTGTATGTACGAATGTATTTGTGTGGGTGATCATGTATGAACTTGCTGGATGTGAGCATATATGTTTGTAATGTTTCCAAAGTGCTTGTCCTCTTTTTTCAGCAATGTGTTTGAAATAATATTGCAGTGTGTACATAAAAATTTTTATGTTCCAGTCTTATGTGATGGATAGTGATGCCATACAGATGGAGTCCAAGGTACAAGAGCGGGGCTCCTACCTGCTTCGATTCTCCCTACACTCCAGCCAGCCACACTAACTTCAACTCTCCGCCAGGCCAACGGAGTAAGTCCAGATACTTTTTCATGCATGTACTGCATCAAACACTTCACAACCAAACGTAGCATGTCCCGAAATGAAATAACTTGCCCTCAAAATCCAAACAATGTCCAGCAACAGTGTGAGCAATGCGGGAAGCTGATTCCCCACAAAGACAACTTGCAGCATCATTTACACACTTGTAATGGTACAGTTGCCCAGCCAGCCAGCTTTTGCTGTAAATTATGTGGCAGTAATTTTACTGAAAGTTGTAACACACATCGCCACGAAACCTCAGAATGTATTTTGTACCCTCAGCGGTCACAACACACATGCCTCCAATGCAAGTAAGAAGAGTTTTCATGTAAAGGTAACTTACAAAGGCACATAAAAAGATGCAAGGAAACACGTGAGCTGTCTGCAAATAGACAACGTGTGTCACCTCCATCTGTCACCACCACAACAGACCCTCAGCCCTCAACATCGGCAGCTCGCCCTGTGATTGTGGCTGGTGAAGGCGCACCTAATACCTACAGCTTTGTTGAGGCAGAAACCGCCTTTAGAAAAAATTTAAAAGCTTCTGTTAGTGAAATCAAATCAGGTTCAGCAAAAGATATTCGCAATTTTTGTCATCAATAAAAAAATTAGTAAGACAAGTTATCGAGGAAATTTGCGAACACGGGCATATAAAATTCAATATTTGGCTCGAGTGCGATTACACTAAACTAGGTCCACTCGACGAAGGTACAGACAAGCAAGCCTTCAAAACACAAAATGTGGTGGTGTACGAACCTTCGGACGTGGCATCCATTGTGGCTGAAAGTATAGCCAAGATTTGCCACAGGGAAGAGACGTACAAGGAGCGTGGGTCAGGATGGATTTTGTTATCTGTGTCCCACCTGCAGCTGCGCAACAACACACTGGACCACCTCTATGTCTCTTCGTACATCGAAATGCCTCAGACCATTAAGGGAAATGTAGCCATCATCAACCCACAAAACTACAGTGATCACATGTGTTTTAAATATGCTGTCCTTGCAAAATACATTGAAGGAGACCATCCTGAGCGCATTGACCAGCGATACGCTAACCTTGATTTGAAATTTGATTTCTCAGGGCCACAGTTCCCAACCCCACTTCATCAAATTAAGATTTTTGAGCGAAAAAACAAGGATGTATCTGTTAATGTATATTCCCTAAATGCAGAGGACAAGATCATACCCTTACGCATAGCATTAGAAGATAAACATAATCATTTTGACATGCTGCTCCTAACTACTGAAGAACCTTTCCCGGCTTGTGCGCTCACAACTAACTACTCATCACAACACACTCCACATCTTCAAACGATGTTTCAAATTCTACCATGATTTGCAAAGAAAATCAGGACTGACGTGACAGCAATGCTTAGAAGAACACAAGAAACACTGTTATAAGCATGAACCCACACATATTGAGATGCCACAGCCAGGACCTGATGGGAAACCACATGTGTTAAAATTAAAAAATGTCCATCATTCGAGCAAGCTTCCAATTGCCGTGTACGCAGACATTGAGGCCATATTGAAGTGTCTAAGTACCTGCGAACCTGACCCTAGCATGTCGTACACCAACGCCTACCAAAAGCACGAGGCATACAGTCATTGTATATATGTACAGGTGGATAATGACGTGATTTCTGCAGCACTAACATGTATGCTGCCAAAAGCGCCAATTATTTATAGTGGTCAGGACACAGAAGAGAAATTTATGGCTGACATAGTAAGCATTGGAAAACAAGTAAAGGACATTTACACTACCTCGAAACCAATGTTACATCTGTCACCTGCAGAAGGACTTTCACATGTATGGGCGACACGATGCTGCTTCTATACTTCTACATTCACTGCCGATAACTACAATGTCAGGGACTACGACCACTTCAGCGGAAAGTATATAGAAGCTGCATGTACCAGCTGCAACCTGCTTCGTCGACGCCCAAAGAAACTCGTTGTCTTATTTCACAACTTGGGTTACGACGAAAACTTCATTGTAAAGCAGCTGAGATATGACAACAAAGATGTATTTATTATTCTGCATACAATCGAAAAAATGATTACATTCTCGAAGCAGCTGGGCGACCGTTTCTCCATCCAGTTTGTAGACATATTCAGGTTCATGGCTCGTAGTCTTGCTTCACTGGTCGATTACCTGCCTAAAACAAAATTCATCAACACTTAGAAATTTTTCCACCAAGACCAACTGTCACTTGTCACCCGGAAGGGAGTTTTTCCCTACGACTACGTTTATGACATGTTCAAGCTGGATGAAACCTGTCTGCCAACAAAAGCAGCATTCTACAATAGGATTACTGACTGTGAGATAAGTGATGAATTTTACAGGCATGATCAGGCAGTGTGGGAAAAATTTGGGTGCACAAAACTGGGGGACTACTCAAACCTGTACCTAAAGACAGATGTACTCATTTTGTCAGACATGTTTGAAAACTTCAGAGACCTGTGTTTAACCACATTGGGGCTGGATTGTGTACACTACATCAGCGCCCCAGGTTTTACCTTCAACATCATGTTGAAAATAACTGGCGTCGAGTTGGAACTGGTTACAGTCTACGACATTCACATGTTCGTCGAGGAAGGAATCCGAGGCGGCGTAGCACAGTGCATCAAGCATCATGCAACTGCCAACAATGTGTACGATCCCAGCTCGTATATGACTCTAGCAAGGCATCCACATTCTTGCAATACCTGGACGCCAACAATCTTTATGGTTGGGCAATGTCTCTGCCCCTACCAAAATGTAACTTCACATGGGTAGACACCAACATCGACATCTTGTCCATCCCAGACGATGCTGCGAGCGAGAGGTTACATTTTGGAGGTGGATGTTGATTACCCCACGACCCTGCATGAGCAACATAAAGACCTTCCATTTCTGCCTGTGAACCAGCGTCCACCAGGCTCGAAAGAAGTGAAACTCATGACCACCCTGTACGAAAAAACAAACTATGTCGTTCACTACAGGAACCTGCAGCAGGCGCTGAAACACGGGTTGAAGCTCAAAAAAGGTACACAGTGTGCTCTAGTTTGAACAGTCCGTATGGATGCAGCCCTTCATCGAAGTCAACACTACAAAAAGACAGGCAGCAAACAATGATTTTGAAAAAGAATTTTTTAAATTTGCCAACAATGCAAGTTTCGGAAAATTTCTCGATAATAAGAGAGAACGAAAAAAATGGGGCTGGTGTGTAGCGAGAAGAAAATAAAGAAACTAGTGGCAAAACCAATATTCCTTGACAGAACTATATACAGTGAAAATTTGTCACTAGTACACTTGCGGCATGAAACTCTTCTCTTGTACAGACAGACCTATATATACAGGGTTCGCAGCATTGTACTTGTCTAAAACTCTAATGTACAGGTTACACTACACTATAATGAAGATGTGGTACGGGGACGACCTTGAACTCTTGTACATGGACACGGACAGCTTCGTGTATGAAGTATGAACACATGATTTTTACCGGGACTTGTACACAGATGCAAAATTTATAGAAGAGTTCGACAAATGTGGCTACCCCATCGACCATCCTTGCTACTCGACAAAGAATAAAAAAGTAGTAGGAAAATTCAAGGACGAGGCAGGAGCTGACATTATGACCGACTTTGTAGGCCTATGTGCGAAACTGTATGCCTACAAGTGCAGTGGTAAGGTAACAAAGAAAGCAAAATGCATAAAGAAGAGCGTTGTGAAAAATTAAATTAATTTTCATTATTTCATAAATGTGCTACAACAACACTGCACGCTCAGAGTGAACACGTACAGCATTCGGTCACACAAGTATACACTTTTCAGAATGTATGAACAAATTGGCATTAACATTAACGGACGACAAGCAACACATACTGGAAGACGGGGCACACACGGTACCGCATGGATATATTGAAATGCAATTATTTATTTATTCTCCACAAAATTTTTTCACTCGCAGCAATCTCGGAGACAGTGCATGATGCATTGTTTTCTTGTCAGGCAGTGCTAAATTCTTTATGCAATATGCTATATTCTTTCACCATACTTCTGTTGTTTTACAATTATTTCTTTCGGCGTTGCCTCAAGGCTTTTCTGAGTTGTTTTTCACTATTTTTTTCGCTGCACACTAAAGAACGTGTGTGTGTTGATAATGTTCATCACTGTTTTTTATTTCCAGAGAACCGGAGACCATGCAAGAGGCGTTGTTTTTTTGCCGGGTAGTGCTGCAGTCTTTATGCAATGTGCTATATTCTTTCACCATACTTCTGTTGTTTTACAATTATTTCTTTCGGCGTTGCCTCAAGACTTTTCTGCGTTGCTTTTCGCTATTTTACCCCTGCACACTAGAAAATGTGTGCTAACATAGTCACCACATGTACAAGTGACATTAACACCTAGTTGTCTTGAAGAAGTTCTACAAGTAAAGAGATGTACAGTGCATACATTGCAGTGATTAATTAAAGTGAATCAGAGAATGCGGTGTAACCCTGCCAGAACTCTGTGAAAGTTTTGAACACAGAGTTTTAATGGTCCCAAGCCCATAAGTGGGAGGGCACTTCATTCTCAAATAGGGTGGAAGAGTGAAACCTGAGAAAACCTTCTGAAGGAACTTGTATTGCTACGTACCTTCCTGGGAATCGAACTTGGATATAACGACGATCGTATTTCATGGCTTAGTAACAGTGAAAAAGGGACTTCTTCCTTTCGGCTATTGGAAATTGTGGAGGTGGAAATCGCACAAAAAGTAGAAGGGAAAAAATTTTTTTAAAAATTTCTTGGAAAAGGGTGGGGAGGAGGTGGGGTGGGTTGGAGGGTGTGTAGGATTTTGAGCGGGTTATAGCACGAGTGTCGGTGAGAGGAGAAAGTAAGGGAAGGAGGAGAGGAATTCATCGTGTGACTAACAGCCAATTAAATTAAAGGAAAGTAAATGATAAGGGGAGGGGGATAAAGTTATATATACATGTAAAAAGTGGTGAGAGGAATCAATGTGTCGATGGGGCTCGTCCGGGTAAGACGTAATGGTAGTTGATTTAATTAAATATTTTTTGTATTAAGGTTTTTTATTAGAATATTTTTATTAAAAATATTTTTACTAAAATTGTTATTATTAAATATGTGCAGGGTTATAATGGAATGCGAAATCGAAAAATTTTCGGAAGCTATGGAAGAAACCCCAAGATGGCGGCCAGATACAAGATAGGGGTAATATTTTTTCGGAAATTTTCGGAATTTTTTTATAATTTTTTGAAATTTTTAAAGTTTTTAAAACTTTTTGAAATTTTGAATTTTTTTTTTTTTTTAATTTTTTGAAAATTTGTAAAATATTGGTAATTTGACAGTCAAGGTCAAGTTCACGGTTAAAGGTTAAGGTCATCCAACATGGCGGGGGGTGCCTCACTCGGGCGGGAGCCTTACTCCAAATCCTGTCTTGGAAGGAACATAATCATACTACTTATGTGGAACTCAGATTGCGACCTGCACTGAACATAGTTGCAGACATTCCACCAATAAAACTATATGGTCGTCGCTTAATGTCCCATAGTAAAAACCGTTCGGCGGGAAGCTTGCACGCTAGTTCAGCGCTTGGCTCATTGAGGCGACGCGGTATTTGATGCGCGCTTCAATGTCGACCTTACTGCTCCGTCGGTTTTGAGTCTCTCACGAGCGGGTAGGCGGCACCGGACGCGGTCTACCGCAATTTTCATCACCATTTTTTATATTTTATTTGTACCAGATATTTTTTTTTCTTATTTTAGACACAAAATGTGACTAAATTTGGCTCGTATAAAATTATTTTACCTCTCGTAGTTTTCGCGTATTGGCTTGTTAAATTCATATTTTGCATGTTTCCATTTTAACGACTACACTAAAACCAACTGATATACCAAACACAAAAAAATCACAGTGGCTAAAAACATTGCAGGCTACAATGACATGCTCACAAAATAAAATAATAAAAATTATTTGAATTTTAAAAAAATTCTGAATCTGAAAATAAAAATTTCAAAAATTCAATAATTATTTTTTTATAAAAATAATTTTTATTCTTTATTTTATGAGCATGTCACTGTAGCCTGCAATGTCTTTATCAACTGTGATTTTTTTTTAGTTTGGTATATCTGTTGGTTTTAGTGTAGTCGTTAAAACGGGAACACGCAAAATATGACTTTATCAAGCCATTATGCTAAAACAATGAGAGCTAAAAAAAATTTCATAAGAGCAAATTTAGTCACATTTTGTGTCTAAAATAAGAAAAAAAATATCTGGTACAAATACAAAATAAAATAAAGATGATGAAAATTGCGGTAGACCGCGCCCTTACGGACGTCATCTACCTGCACGATATAGGCTCAGAAGTGACGAAGACACAAGGGCAACCTTGAAACGCGCATCAAATGACGCCGAACAGTTTTTACTATGGGACACTAAGAGGTGACCTCATAATTATATTGGTGGAAAGTCTGTAACAAAGTTCAGTGCATATCGCAATCTGAGTTTCAAGTAAATCCTGTTAATAGAGTTTGAAGTACGGCAGTCTAAAAAAAAGCCGTTTTTAACCATGTTGGAGGTCTTAGAAACAGTGTTTTAACTACCGTACCCATAGTGACTCAACAAAGAGGTTTCAAATTTGTCTGAAGTGTTTTCTTTTCGTACGGTGCACAATGGGTACACGTGGAATTGTTTCGTAGAAAAAAAACCTGTTTACGAAAACAGTTCAACACATTTGAAGCGTAAGGTAAGTGGCCTCATTTGTAATATTACCAAACACTGCCTAACTCTTACGCATTATATTAATAAATATTTCCAACAAATAAAATATTTTTCGGTTCCATAGTATTCGTTCACGGTCAGGTCAAAGAAACGATTTGACGATTTTTGCTGCTTACACAAAGTAAAAACTATTCAAACGATACGAATGAAATATTTTGGAGTGTAAGTAAGAGCCTTGAGGTACAGAATGATGCCTTAGTAATTTCACATAAAAATTATTGGTATTAAAAATATTTCTTGAATGTGCCTAAACTTTGCGACCGTTTTATTACCTGTATTAAAAAAAAATTATATTAACGTAGAATTATAGTGGCATAATTTTACAGCTTAAAACCTTTTCTTTTACTCCAAATTAATTCATTCTTACTGTTTGAACAGTTTTTACTTTAGGACAGTAGCGATTATAGTCAGATTGCTACTTTAACATGCACTTGTAAGAAAACTATGAAACCGATAAATATTTTGTTTGTGGAAAATTACTATTAATGCGATACGTAAGATTTGGACAGCATTTGGTACAGTTACAAAATTACGAATTGTTCTGTGCACAGCGCCCTTAAATATCTGTAAATAAACAACTGGAAAATATTAGAAGAAAGCCTTTGTTTTTGCAAAAAAATCCAAGGATTTTTTTGAAATTTCATTTGTAAAAAAAATTATGTTATTAAACAGGAAGACTTGTTTCCAATAACCCCTGCCTCATAAGCATGAAATGTAATTGAAAATGTTTCTTACCAGTTTAATATCCCAACTGTTTTTGTGTTATTAAATAATGAGCCTACACAACTTTCATATAAACACAATCAGATGTATATCCTAGAGCAGCACTATTATTGGCGTATGTCCTAGGATTTTAGAACTCTTACGAACATTTTACAATACAAGTCAGTAATGCACTGGATGTTCTGACAATCACACAGTAAAAAAATCGTACCTTTACAAGAAAAACTTGCAAGCTAATGTCTAAACACTTATTAGTCTAAGAAATACAAACAGAACTTCGCTTGTCATTAATGTAGTCAAAATTTTCTATATACCTGTGGGGACTAGTGGAATATATTTTTTTTGAACAGAGTGTTTGATATGGAACATTACATTCGACGGCCTGTCACATTAAAATATTTTGTACTTTTACAAAAAAATTCTTGAAAACTGGTTTCCAAATTAACACGCATTTCATTGCACTACGGAGAAAAGTTCGTCAGTGTATTCGAGTAGATGTGGATACATATGAGTTAATAAATCTTTTTGAGAGCAGTAATTTCACAAAACACATACGATTTGTATATATTGTTTATAAGTTTTCAATTATATTTTAAATAAATTATATATTTCAAAAGCGATATACATGCAAAAATAATAGATTTATACTAAACATTTTTATACAGGAAGTGGAAACATTTCCACGTAGGTAATAAAGAATTTGTTTGAGACAACGAATTAAAAGGTTTGATTATTTGAAAAATCAGGACATTAGCGAGACATATATAGAAATAGAGCTTAGGAAGGTGACGATATTTCAAACAAACCAAAGGACGAAAGAATTCTCAAGTGTAATTTTTTTGAGATGTTGGATGTTTATAAACACATACAGTCTTATTACTATTTAAATATTATTATTTATCCGCTGCTGTAGCAAAAAAATCTTTAATGTTTCTTTTGTAACTGTCGAGGATAGTTTTGTTATAATTGTGGTATGTCATAAAACATCTGGTTATGCATTACCAGTGATATTTCTGAAGTAATGATATGCAATGAAATATATAAATCAATAACAGTTTCTACAATTGTGTTATATATTTGAAAGTAAAAACGATTTTTGATTAAATATTTTATTTACTCTACGAAAATTAAATTTTCATATATTATGTGGTATTTAAATCAGTTATTGTAAAAATGCACTATGTCTAAATTTCATAAGTGAGTAAAATCAATCTAATCCAGGAACTAAGTTTTTTAACCGAGTTTACAAAATAACCATTGTAAGAATTTTATCTTAAAAATTGGCATTTAAACAATGACCTATTCGGTTACCCATACCTATATCATGATGTAACATGTTTTTGTTTGTGTTATTTGTTATACCGGCAGTCCTTCATTTTCGTACATTCAGCTGTCAAACATTTTATATTCATGCATTGTAGCAAGAATACATTTTGTAGGAAAGTAGAGGACTGTCTTTAATTGGCACGCCATGAAAATATTACTGGCTTTCAGTTTCGATGCAAAACAACAAGTCAGCAGTGAAAAAATAATGTGAATGGCATATTTACTTAAAGTCCAGATCATAGTATGTATCCATCTCGAGTGGAGAAAACGATATAGAGGGAGAGAGAGAGAGAGAATGCAGCGAGACGAAATTTAGTAAACCATTTTTCACACATGCGCGCACGTTTGTCTTACACAGAAGAAGCAGAAAGAGCCACACTCGAGGGCAGCTGTCCACTTGAATTCTTACGCCACTTGAATGCACCCCACTGTCACACTTGGGGTGCATGTCTCTTTGCTGCAGTCCCCACGCTTCAAGCACAACTCTCTTTTTATTATTGTAACTGAAAAAGTCCAGCGTCATCGCACTTTCACTTCGTGCAGAAGAGGGGACGAGCGATCACTGATTTATTCCCTGCTATCAATGCCTCTTAGAGCATCCGTTAGATTTTATGCCCTTCTTTACCCCACATTTCATCTCTCGATTTCCTTTGCTCGTTTCCTGTAGTATTTTACTTCCCCTACATTCTGCTGCCTATAACAATTTTTCATAGCATACAAATGTTGTGTTTCATTCACAAGTATAAAACTGAATACACTTAGGCTATTTACAGAGGATATACCACAGTCTGACCGAAACGCAAGTTAGATCTTAGAACTTTTTGACAAAACTTTTCAATAAGTTACTTCTCTTATGTAAAAAAATATAATATATCAGTGTATTCGTCTGATTATCTTCTGAGTAATAATTTTGCCGTGAATTTGTTTTTAAAGTATCGACTCCATTAAGATATAAATACATTTATTAATTAGTATTAATGTATGAAATTGTTGAATAATAATTCATGCCCACAAATCCCTATCCTATTAATAAATCTAGTTTTAGAAAATTGATTATGTAGCCTACAGTTGAAAGTATCTAGGTCTAACTTTACTAGAATCTCTGTAGAGAAAAAGACATTAATTTCAAAGCAGCATTAAATTGAAGCATAGTACACTAAACAAACAATATTTTGACATGTATTTATCAAACGTATAACTGTTAACATTATTTAGGTACCGAGGTTCTTTACGGATCGCTGCCAGCGATAACCACGAGGGTAAATTTGATACACCGCTATTGGCCAGGATTTAGTTTACGTTAGTTTTTTTACGATATCCTTGGCAGTTGCTTTAATACTAAAAAGGTTATATAGTATTACGCGCTATAAGCATTAACACTGATGTTAAATAGAGAAAGGAATATTTCGCGAGATCAACGATATGCGTGTTAGAATCACATTGTCTTATTAGTACACAAGCCCCAGCTATTTGTCCATTAGCTGCTACTCACTGAAACAACTGACAATCAACGAATGGACGGGTTCGAGTATGCATAGTATAGTATTTCTAACACGTCGGCCATCAAACTCGCGAATTATTCCTTTCCCTAATGATAACAGGAGGCAAAGTAATGTGTTAGTGATTGTAAGAAGGCGTGTGGTGTGTTAGTTATTCCACTTTCAACTTAAGTTATAATTACGCGTTTGATTCCTGATTGGGTCGCTTCCGGTTTACTTATATTAGAAACTCTGCTGTACGCTGAAGTACTCCGGCAAGTTTTCTCAGAAAATTACCGTTTTTCTGCATGTGCTTTACGCTGTTGCCACATGCTAACTAAATGTAATCCCAAAAAAGTTCAAAATCTTACTGTCAAAAAGGTTCACCGGTATTTCCCCCACATCACTCTACTCATAAACGAACCGTTAGTTCTGAAATATCGTCTACATAAGTCTTATTTATAAAAGTCAAAATTATCTGTGTTCCTCGTTACGGATTTTCAGCAGTGAAACTTTTTAACGGATCGTAGGCGCTGTAATTTATTAACGAAAAGAAAAATATTCAAACTCTTTGAAGCATATTGGTGAAAAGTGTAAATATACAATAACAAACGTCAAAGTATAACGTTTTATTTATTTTGTGTTATAATACAACCAACGGGTACTATTTCACGCGAGTTAAGTAAATGAAAATGTAATGTTATTAAATTTTTGCCTTAATTTATTACAAAAAATGTTTATTTCAAACACAAACCTTTTTTTCTCATTTTCTTTGCTACGCAGTAATTTGCTTAGCTATGTGAAAATATTATAATAGTACTTATGTAAAATGTTGCACTCTGTTTGTTATTAATTTCTCAAATGATTGAAGTACTCAAACGAAGTAATCTGGTTGACTTTATTTTATTCAGAAAATTATGTAAATAAGTTGAATATAATTTTCAGAAGACCGACTATTTCACTGAAAAGTCACTGAACTGTGACAAATTTTTGTGTAGTAAACTTTTCCATTGCACTATTAGTTTTATGGTCTGTGATCATAGCGGTATATACATGTTCCCATGCTTCTTTACGCAGTGTAATGCTGTACAATTTTTTCTCACATAGATTGGAAAACGTTTCAATTGCTAAATTTTTAGCACTTTCTGCATATTTATTACATACAAATTCATTGTTGTGTCATTTATGAATATAAATTACACGAAAATGGGGATTGGTATCATCGTTTGCATGATTTTGTAAGGAGAGTATATTCAGTCTCGTCTGCGATTAGATTTACATGAAGTAAATGTGTGGAACTGTGTGGGCGTTGACACTGATATTGCGTAAGTATTGAATGTAAAGAATGAAGTATAGGCCTACTTATCGTATATTACAAATTGCCGTTAGGTCACTGGCATCTGCCTTAATATAAGGTTTTTACGTTAACTATCAAAATAACAAACATTGTAAAAATGCGGTCTAGTAAAGTAGTTACCGAAATATGACAAGACATATAAATGTACTTTAGAGGTGCTTTCATATGAAATGGAATACTTAATTTCAAAGTAAAGAAATATGAAACTTGAATGAGAAGTAGTTTCAATATTTTGTTTGTTGCATTCGGTTTAGAATTTTTCAAAATACGACATTATGTGTTTATTCGTATCCAATTGTAGTCAAATTTGGCCAACGCACTCCCTCATGTGTAACGCTTAGTTGATAAAGATTAAATTCACAATTTGGCTTGAATCGGTCAAATGGATCCTGAGATACGACATAGTGGTAAATATTTCCAAAGGGCTGCAATTTTACAATTACCACTAGACTTGAACTGCATACATAAAAGTCACGTTAACGTACGTAGTACTAAATGTGTACCGGGTTGTGGTATTTCGGTCGAAAGGTTTGAAATTTATTACAGTGGTACATGAACACACATACGTTCAGATAGACGAACACATGCCCTATTTTTCTTGTAAGGAATGGTTACTAACTAGGAGTTGCAGACTAAATTATTCACCTATTTTTGTCAATCTTGATGTATGTTATACCAAGAGGCTAAATAACAAGCTATCAAAGTAATGAATTTGTGTAGAATAGGCATAGAACTTCCCAAAATACGACACAGTTATACTTCATTAATACTTTTTTTATTAAAAGGCATTACCTTTGTAATATAACCAATTGATGTGATATATTGGAATATTTACTCGGAAAATGTAAGCTTTACTTACAATCGGTAAAGAATTTTTTTATGTGTAAGCCTAGTATAATATAGTAAAATATTCACGTGATACTGTAATAAAAATGGATTTACCTACAGCAGTAAACATGATTAAAATCAAAGCTCAAAGGATAACCTGCACATAATTAAATTTGGATACATTCAGACTGGTAGTTTCTATGAATTAGATAAAATATATATGATATAATAAATGTGGAACTATCTTTTAAAAAAGCGAACCTAAAACAATAGTTAATAGCCTGGTATTTAAAAGATATTATTAATGTTAGACTCTCAAAATACACAAAATTTGTTACATTCCGTAAAAAAACTCTCGAATAAACTAAGAATATCGTTATATCTGCTAAAGCGCTGACCTACTAATTTTAAGACTAGTAAATCAATATTTGGACGATGTACTGACAAAAATTGAAATTTGGTTAGAATCTGTCCAGTGTTTCTCAAAATACGACACACACTCTGAAACTTTTCATGAAGTGCTAGTTTATAAAATAGTAGAGCCGCAATGTTCTCAACTTAAATCAAAGTTAGGCATATAAAATTTAAACCAAAATTGTGCTTAGTATCGGTTCAGTACATCTCGAAATATGACACAAACACACACACTGCATGTATATGCACATAAATAATATCTAGCTAATTTCTAAAATGGCTTACTTGTAACTGTAAACAAAGCTTGTATGGTGAACTGAAACATAATTAAATTTGTTTACAGTTGTTTAGGAAAGTAATTAATATACATGATGAACAAAATGTATCAAAGGCAGGCATGAGTACCGAGTTAGATTAAATTTGGTCTATTAGTTAAAAAGTTATTAGCAAAAGTCTTATAGACAGGCATACAGATGCATACGTGCATACATACGTATATGCATTGATGCATGCATACAAACAACATACAGTCTGACTCACGATATTATAAGCTTGTGTCTTGAGTAAGGAAAGCAGGCTTAGTTAGTCTTCATTCAAATATTCAATAAGCATTTTGTGCAAAGAAGCACTAAGGTAACTATTGTTAACCGAGTAATTAAGAGTTTACCTTAGAGCTCCTGTGTTTATAAATGCAGTGTGGTTAGATTTAAGGTGTATTGATCCCTATCACCTTGGATTTATCTATTTCTTCTCGATAACTTCTGTTCCAGTCGATGTATCAAAATTTTTGTCACGACAAGGCATAGATACAAACTTAATTGATTTTCTGTAACTGCTGGAACCATAATATAATCTTTATTTTGCAACGGGAAACAGCTGAAAAGGAAAAATTGCTTTATTTACGGGAGCGACTACAGAGGCCGCAACATTAACAGTAACAATGCCATATGGATTCCAAAAAGTGAATGAAACAATAAACTATGCCTTGTCAAAGTGAAAAAAGTAAAACAATGTGTATATTCCCTGATTTTTAAGAAAAACGGTAAAACCGATCTGACAGGGATCAATCCCCCTTAAGAAATACTTTTTTCTTTTGAAATTCGAAAATAATCAAACTCACTCAGTTTCTTGACTCTTGACCCTTGTAATAAATTTAATTATTTTGGTGATTTGTTTTATCAGGGCTTGTATATTTTTTTAACCTAACCCACTGCTAGTACACATTTATAGTACAGGAGGCTGTCAGCAGTAACTTGACGTAAGCCTTGGGCTTGCAAATGCATGAAAACTTTTTGCTGTAGCACAGTTAAACGACGACAATTCCACAAAATATGGACTTCTATTGTAAATGTTGATAGATAATTGACCCCGTTTGTGATTGAGACAAGGACTCATTTCGTATCATGTATTCAAATCAAATTATCTTCAACTTTTACATAGTCAATTGTGATTTTTACTATCAGTTTTAAAGTTCATCAGTCAAATGGCTCTGAAAGATAAAAAGCTCACAAAACTTTAATGTTTGATGATTGGCCGAATGACTAGAAAAGTGTGTCGAATGAGTTTTGCTATCAATAAGACTATGTATCGGTTCATTAGTACTGAAATTTATGAAATATTTTTCCCACTTTTTCGTTTGTATTTGAGGCTACAACATAAAATCAACAAACTGAAAATTGATTACGATATACGAGAAACAACGGCTCATATTTAGGTTTTACAATAGAATATTTTAGGCAGCAGACAGATGAATGCAGCGAAATATTATACATGTACTAAAATTTTACGACTATTAAAATTATTAGAAAATAAATATTCTATAAATTTAGTATTTAAACAAATTTAAGTCCTTTTCACATAATTAGTCGTCAGTAAACATACATTTATAATGCAAACAAATTATGCAATACCTGGTTGAAAACATTTGTTAGCTGTTGAAAGCTTTGGGAAATAGTTGGGGAAGTGTGTGATGCAAACTCTTAATCTCGTCTACCGTGATGATCATTGCAAAACTAAGTGTCGATATTGCTGCAATTGTGGTGATAGATTTGTTTACTTAATTACGTACGTTCACAGTTGCTGTGATGCATCGAATATAACATTCGAGCTCCTTGGTGGTCATTTGTGAGTAGTTTTAATGGGTTTTTATCACAATAACATTCTGATTTATGGTTACAACTACCGATTTTCACTGAGTTGTGCTATCACAATACTATAATATACATTTAATTCTCACTTGTAACTTTTGGCAACAGAGTAGCCACGCATACTATAAATAAAAATCCGCCATTAATGTGATGTCACCCAAATTTACATGACTAAATGCCTTGTGTAACATATAGCTTAAATAGGAGTTATATTAGAACATGCGACACAAGATTTATTCACCCACGCTCCCTCAGAAGTAGATCATCTTTCATATCAGTTAGTTCAGACCCATCCCTCTGGGTATTTGTTATTAGGCTGTGACTGCTGTTCGACTTAAAGGAGTATGAGATGGTAAAGATGTACTTTGATTCGCTAGGAAGATAAAATAGAATGGGTTTAGGTACTGGAGTGTTAAGGTGGAGGCTTGAAAGAAGACTGTAATTCACTATTGAGGTATGCTTTTAGTTCACATATCTTATATTTAGTACCTTTAGTGAGAAATAATAATTTTACGCTATCAGTGTTTCCATTCTAACTTATTGTCAATATTTACGTTAAATGTTACTTATACATAAGACACCTAAAATACTGAAGATATAATTAATTAGTCACTGTAATGTAATATCTAAATACGATATTATACCGGCACTGCTAATTCCACTCGGTGTTCTGTCAAAATATTGCTTGTGTATTTCGTAATCTATTTACGTGCAGGCGAAAATTGTGTTAGCCGTATGAATTTAATGAGAAACAAAATTTTGTGGGCAAGAGGATTTGTTAAGCTATTATGTATTCGCCAGAGTACGTCAGGGCAGAATTTTACGATTCAATTTTTGTTATGGATGTATAGTAAAATATTGTTCACCTGATTTACAGTTTACTGTAGTGCCATATAAAATTGTTACTGTAAACTAAATGCATTTTAGTTAACTTAAACTGAAATCGAGTGTAATTTTTTTTTGTAAGGAAAATCTATTAACTACGTTTTCATGCAAGTGTATTTTATTTATGACGGAATTGGTTGTAATAATAATTGGGGGGGGGGGGGGGAGATAATCGAAAAAAAAGCATATCGTCAAAGAAAAGGGTGGAGAAATGGCATCCTGCAAAATTTCAAGATAAATCACTGTTGCATAAATTTTAAACCTGGGTTTCTGAGGCGCCATTCAAATGGCTAGGAAGCAGTGCGACAGCAGCAGAGTGGGAGCAAGGAAAATGTGGGCGACAGGTATCTCAGTGCATGCTCGGATTAAGATTGTAAAACATAGCTCACGTCTGCCATCACTGTAAAAAAACTTCCTCGAATGTTTAGGAAGTTATTATCCCAGACGCAGTATGGCTGTATGGTACAGTTACCATTCTCCCGCCTTGTAAATATGCAAACTTTTGCAGTTGTTACAATGCAAGTCTGGTAACTTCAGTATACATTTGACTGTTTTATAAAAAGTCTAGGAGTGCTACCATGGATGTCTGGGAAACAATTCTACCATTCCTACTACCTTAGCGCTCCTATACGCACGTCTGGTAAATTTACAAACTATTTTTAGAGTGATATATTCTAAGTGGTGCCCTCTAGTCTTAATGCAGGCGTTACAGCGCTGATGAATGCTGTATTGCGTGAATGGAAAACAATGCGGCGAGTTACACAGCTGTTAAACTGTAAATTTTTTGTACTAATGCGATGAAAATTCTTGGAAACCCAGTTGCCAAAGAAATTGACTGTAAAACTACAATGGTTGTCCGTTTAATAAAAAAACAAAGTATATGTTTCTAAAATTACAAGGACTGTCCTTGTAGCTGTACTTTCAATAAGGAAAATAATATATTTAAATTTTCATTGTACTTCATACATAACACTGAACATAATTATCAAACAACGTTTGCGAACATGCAATTATTTTGGAAATAAAAAAGAAGGACCTCGGGAGATGCTGAGTTTCGAATCACTCTCCCCACGCGTAGCTTCCACGCATCTTACCACTTTTTTTTGTTTTATTTTTTATAAAATTGTTGGGCTCCTTGACGAGGTCTCAACATCGCCAACGAGCCAAACATCTCCCCGTTTACAGCATTATTATTAGACAATTCCCAGCTGTAACAGGTTTGTTGACTCTTAAAATTGAAATTACTCGAACGAACAAACACAAATTTTACACCCAGCCAGACCAGGGAATCGAACCCAGAACCCCTCGTATCTAAGTCGGTCGCTCAACCAAATGAGCCACGGGGGGGTCTCACTTTTTCTTTCGTATGTCAATGTATGTATTTATTTGTATACATTCGATGTACATATCAGTAATAATTCTTTCTTTTAAAGCACGTAATTAATATAAACATTTACTTTATTCCAGAAAAATACTTTTCAGTGGTTGTGAATTTTGCCTAAGAAATTTCCGGCGAACTTAAGATTTTTGTAGGCTACACATTTTTTCTATTTTTTTTTTGCAAATAAAATCCTTTTAATATTACAAACTAATAATTTTACAAGGAAAATTTTACAACATGTACAAATTTTTGTATAAATACGAAGAAGTGCCTGGTCATATTTTAGAAAATAATTTACAGTGCAGGAACTGTTGGTATAAGTACAAAGAGTTCTTTTGTAGTATTACAACGTTTACCTTTGTAACATCATAAACTAATGATATTACAAAGAAAATCTTTGTACTTTTACAAATCCTTGTAAAAGTACAAAGAAAATCCTTGTCAATTTTACAAAATTTGTTTAGTGTGTAGCAGGCCAGTGTTATTCTTTCGTGAAAGTCAGCCACAGTTTAAACCGGTTCTCATATGTACTCACATTAAATGTGGCTAACAGAAACCAGTCCTGGCGTGTTAGGTCCAGCGAAAGAGGATTTCAAGCGAACGTAACGTTGCGCTCAACCCATCGTCAGGAATCATGCCTTTTAGAAACTGCCATACAGAATGTGGGAAATATACTGTGGCTCTGTTATGCATACCCCAAATTATGTTCCTCACATCTAATAATGACACATACACATTCAATTATTTGAATAATAAGTTGCAGAAAATTCAAATTTGGTGGTGCAGTTGAATTGTCAGTGACGTATAGCAATGAAACTGATGTGGACAATGCTCGCCTACATACTAACTTGAACTGTGATATGAGTTGCGTACGGTTTGCTTTTTACAAAACGTGTGGCTGATTTTCCTGTTAAACATACCGTCACGTGTAAGCATTACCTTGTCGCACCAAAATATTATTTTAATAAAGTGAACATTTTGAGTTTGCTTTGCGAAAAACCACCGCAGAAGATAGTTTATGGCAGAAAGTTGGCAAGCTTTAACGTATGCAATGGTTAAGTGAGAAACATCTGGTTATGTAAAACCTATCACACTTTGTGGATACTAATACTCGCGTTGCTATTGTCCTAGCGCTGGTTGGTGGCAGATAGGCCACATACCCCTAGGTATGTTCCTTCAAATGTGGATATTTCACTACTCTTCTGGCAGCAACATTAACTTCCTGCGGAATCTTTCTTCCACTGTCATAGTCACTAATTAATACGTAAGACGGTACCACTATTATGGTACACAACTTTTATTATAGCGCACTTGGCAAATGTGCACAGCTTCTAACGCATCTATCATCGTGCTTTCCCGTTAAACATCCGCGGTATCGTCTGTATTTTTTATTATGATATTCGCAAAACTCACTTTCGTACCGCAGTAGGCATTATACTGATAACTGTCGAAAATAAGCTACTCATAACTTATGTGAAACCCGCTGACGAACCACAACCAACAGTACGGTTGTCAGTACGCAGAACTGCAAGCTATTACTGAAATTCCCCCTAGATAGCAGCTGCGTACAAGGACACGCCACTACCTCCCACTCAGCGCTGTCGTTTTTTTTATAACAATCGTATGGCCTTATTGGCGTACATAGCCTTATTTGGTCAAGGCACCTTATTAGTATGACAAAAAGGGAAAATGGCCGCCATTTTGAAAATATAGACCTGGGTTGAACGAAAAATACAAAAGTCAAGTCAGCTTTGTACGTTTGCAGTATATGTGTATAAAGATTGATGAAATTCTGAGAAAAAATGTATGAAGCCTAATACTATGCTAAAATATAAATATGGCAGCCGTTTTGAAAATATGAAAACAAAATTAACTAAATAGACAGAACCAAAGAAAGCATTGCACTCAGTATGGCCTGTGTGTACCTAGTCTGATTAAATTCTGAAAAATATTTCCTATGACATTGAACACTGCATAAAAAAATAAAAAAGGGCACCGTTTTAAAACTATAAAAACTGGATGAACGAAATACACAAAAGTAAAGTCAGTTTTTTAAGTAGTACACGTGTGCCGAGTTTGGTGAGTTTCTGAAAAATATTTCCTAAGATACTGTGCTGAAAATATAATAGTATCCGCCAATACGAAAATATCAATACAGGTTGAACGAAATACATTATTGTTAAGTCAGATTTATATGTATTCCTATATGTGGACCCAGTTTGGTGAAAATACAAAAATATCAAAATGGGCGCCATTTTGAAAATATGAACTTAGAATGAACATAATACACAGAGGTTTTGTCATCTTTGTATAGTATTTATGTAGGGCCTACCAAAATTTATGAAATTCTAAAGTACGGTTCAATAGATATCTAGCTTGATAGAAAAATGTTAAAATGGCGCCATTAGGAGAATATGAACAGGGCGTAAACGAAATATAGGCTTTAAAAGTCAAGTCAGATTATTAAGTACTACGTAATGTTTGCTGAAATTCGGTCCACTAGTTCAAACGTTTTAGGGACACACACACCTACACGCACTCACAGACTCACACACCCACAGACAGAATGGTGATCTTATAAGCCTACATTTTCCTTCGGAAAGTAGGCTAAAATGGTGGAATGTATGGCCGCTAAGCAGATTTTCGTGAGCGTCCGAGCATGGTCGAGGCGCCTCAGCCACATGGCACTGCCTATTTCTCTAGTACATTCCATATTATACTACTGCATATATTTTGTATTTACAGACGTATTTACAAAATGACCGTAACCTGCAATCTGAAGACTTTTAACTATCAGAAAACACACTTATAATACCTGATTTTCATAACTGATCAATAGTCAGGCACAAGTCTTACAATGTTCCTACAGTGCTATGAGTCACAAGTATGTACACAACGAAGTGATTACAACTCAGTATTTCACGTGTGCACAGAGACTGAGCACAAACGGCTATCTCGGGTTTAGATCTGCATTACAAGTGATTGCAGATAAGCACGTGACTACATCGTCAGCACATGACCCGATGGAAATTTCTCATGTAAACACCTGTGTAATGCCAGGTTATTGCATAAAAGAAGTGTATAAAAACTGATGTGCTATACGCCGTGGAATTAGACGTCACTTCCACTTTCGTTGCCCAGACTACGACTCTTGCGATGTATAGTAATGTTTACTGTATTGCTGTATGCTGTCGAATGGACGGTAAAATATATTTTGAAATTCTGTGATGTGTAACAATTATTTACTTAAAACTTAAAATTAATATATTTTCAGCATACCAATGAAAATATGGCGAATTAAGACAAGCAAGAAGATAGTTTCGTTTTCCTAAACGAAGCAAATAGTCTGTGTCTTTGTGTGTGACGGGGCTGCGGTCGGGACGAATAAATTACTATAATTAATTATTTTTATGTATGACGGTATATAACTTGAATGAGGACAGTTCGATGTGTTTCAAGAACACGTAATAAATGACGAATCAGTAAGAAGTTCATTAGCATTCCAGATCGCGGGTTAGAATATGAATTTGGCTTGTTGGTGCTAGTGCGATGTATAACGTGAATAACAGTTGAATTGTCTTGTCGTTGACATTTTTATGTGTTTCGTTACATTCAATGAAAATTTAACGCGTGTGTTCCAATAAAATATGGTGTAAAATCCGTTTTTTTGTTTACTTCATGTGTTCCTTAAACCTGGAAATTCACGACTATTTCTTGGCAGAAGATTTTTACTATCTTGGGCACTTCAGGAAAAAAACGTTTCTTAACAAAATATTTGCGTAAGGCAAGTGGCATCTTATGGAATAAGGTAGGTGTAGACCTACTTGCAACATTTCAATTTAGTGATACGATGAACACAATGCCATGACTATAAAGTTAGGTTAGGCCCAGGCATACTATTCACATAAAAGGAATGGGGTATTTGTGCAGCTTGGTGATGTATTAGTGAGCTACAGCTATGTATTTTATAACTTACATTTTGCCTACCTCTTACTTGTTTACCATAAGGCAGTAAAAATCTTTTCTTTTTTTTTTTGTAAAATGCTAAATCCCCCATTTAGGTGTAAACTATTACTCCAGTTTGTTTTATATTGTCATTTGTTGCAGGAATTGTAGCGAATAACATGAAGAAACGTTACATTTTCAGTCATGTTAATTAATATTTATAAGTTAGCTCTTTAGTCCATGCTGAAAACGAGCAACTAATATACTTAGGTGTAAAGTACCGTAACATTTTACTATAGGGGCTGTTAAATTTTGTGTCTGAAACATAACTTCGTTTCGACATTCTCACACAAAATAAAATTACAACTGCTCAATGTGTTATTTTAGGATTGCATTAAATAAATAAATACGTACCCAAATTGGCCTGACTAAACCATGCGTTAAAAAATTAGATCTACCTACCTTTGAACGTGAGTGCATTTAAGACAATTTAGACAAAAATTATGAATTTACGGGTGCTGAATACCATTCTTATTTATCTTCATTGCCAGTGTCAGTAAAGTAGCACCTCTTATTACGATATGAGCAATTTAATAACATAATTTTTCAGTTCTATGCTACAACTGTACCTATTCAGACCAGCTGTACCCAGAGTCGTTTGTGTACGTTAGTTTAGCGTATATGACTTGTGTGCCAAGTCTGAAATTTTAATTTTACAATGTACTGGCTGCAATACAATAATAATTTTAATAATGTTTTAACATGACAGATGTACCTCGTCGTTCAAAATCCCTATTTTCCGTACATAATAGCGTATTATGACTCGTGTTAAAGTAACACAACTCATACGTTTATAAGCACAGTCTCGGGATGATATCAGACGACGTTTAGCGAATTACGTATATTAAATAGACGAAGTGTTTTAGTTTTTTTACAAACAACCTACATTTGTAATTCGTATACACACATATTTTCCATAATGTAGTGGCAACAGATGTAAATTTTTCAATGCCTGTCAATAAAACAGAAAATTCGGCTGGTTAAACGTGACGGAAAAATGTAAAAACTATTTGGACTAGCCTTTCAACGATATTTCACACTTATTTGGTTTTATTTATTCGTATTTAAAGAATCAGATTACGCAACCCAAACCAAGCCGACATTTTCACGTAAATTTTTCCATAGCAGCCAGTTGTTTATAGCAGCGAAAACGGAAAATAGTCACACACGACTTCAACAGCATATACTCTCTCTGTACCCAGTCAAGCTATTTCACATAGTACTATTACATAGTTGGTGATGAAACAATACTAAATAAGGTATAAAACTTAATACAAAATGTTACGCATACTTACAGTTTAACTCTCATTTCTCACAGTTTATCCCATATCGTTCCAGGAATCCGAATTGCAAGCCATTACAAAAATGTCATATTCCAATTTGCAGCAGTTCCTGCTTTAAACATACTCTTTTATTTTGAAATTCGCACCATGTCATTAACATTATATTGTCAGTGACAGATTTGGGCTTAATATTTGTGTTCAAGAGAATACTAGCATTATACTTTCAAACAAGGGTTGAAAGAGTGTCCAATTACTTATTAATACCGGTAGCGATGGAGTACAGCCACTTCTTACGCTGCAAAGTTTACTGTTCCTCTAAAGGAAAAATGCTTTGAGGCAGTTTAAGGAAAAAGTTTGTTTACTTAAACAGATCTGTAAAGTAACATGTTTAAATTCTATGTCCATATAAGTTTGTATCTTATTTGTTACACCACCTTCTTGCAAAACGTGTCCCATAACTTTCGAGTCATCAATCGCAGCATTTTTCGACTTGACCTTGCCACATGCAAAGTTGCTGTATACCTCAATGTCTGTCTAAACGTGTTTTATTTCCTTGTTCCAATATACATTTTATATAATTTCGATGAGATCTGCATGGATTAGATCAGACGAACTTTGTGTTAAGAGTTTGCATCGACAGTATTTCTTAATAGTTGTATGAAGCTAATGTGTTATTTACAAAAAACTAGTTGTATAGTAGTTGTCGTTTTTCATATTCTTTATTTTGTTGTTTCACTGACTACGTAGACGTTTTACTTTTTAGACAAAATTCACAGCTGCATTGGTTAGTATCAAGAAGTTATTTTCTTTTAAAAAAATGCTGTTCTGAAGGCAATTTTCAGGTTATCATTACTTCCAGTGATACGGATAACTTGAAAACACTTTCTCGACTAACTTGTTTATAAGCTATCATCATAAAAAACACACACACTCCGTCCTGAGTCCTTCTGTAGATAAATAATATATACAAAGTGGCGTCTAAAAAACATAAGTGTCGCTACAGTCACTAATAGTAGATGACAATTTTTACCTACCGATTGTGATAAAAGTTGGTTACCCCTTATTTAAATAAGAAGAAATTTAGCAACCATCACTAAAAATGTGTGCTTTTTAAATGTTTGCAACCAATACAATAATATTTTACGTTATAATATTCCTTAAATCCATAATTTTGCAGTATTCTGTAAATTAATATCCGAAGTATGAAGTAAAATATCAAATTTCTAGCGCAGCCAAAATAATATACGTACTTATTAATTTTATTAATATCTTGTTTGGTTAAAATTGGTTCACGATATTGTGGATGTTTTAATTTACCTTCAAAACCGGAAGGTGACCTTGTCTGTGGAAGTGTACGAGAGCTCGTGAAGGCACCTTTTTTTTTTTTTGATATAACCTTACGACGATCGCCTGTTTGTAAGACAATCGCAGTAAAATTAGTTCGTAATGTTGCCCCTGACCCAAGCAAGTATGTTGTTATTTAGTTCTGTTACATAGCTTATTTGTGTTACATTCTGAGAGCTTTTTATTATTTGGAGGTGCATCAAAACAAGTAAGTAGAATTCTTTAGAAAGTATTAATGTCCTAAGCTATACACGTTACAAAAGATACTGAGGAAACTTACACTGTAAAAATAAACTTCCTCAATTGTTTAGGAAGTTATTATCCCAGACGCAGTATGGGACAGTTACCATACTTCCGTCTTGTAAATATGCGAACGTGTACAAATGTTACAATACAAGTCTGGTATCTTTAGTATGCATTTAACTGTTTTATAATTAGGTTTCGGAGTGTTACCATGGATGTCTGGGAAACTATTCTACCATGCCTGCTATCTTAGCGCTCCTATACGTACGTCTGATAAATTTACAAACTATTTTTAGAGTGTATATTTACAATGGACAAGCAAATTGGAGCATAAGTGTTTAGTGCAACATGCAAATGCAAAACTTGTGCTTAATTTCATATAGCAAATTAAACTCTTTTTATATAATTTCACTGGAGCTGGTAAGTTTAGAACAATATGTATAAACAACAAATCAAAGAGGTAATTTGGAAATATACCGTTGCAGCAAATGTTGTCTCACAGAAAACCAGAAGGTACACAAAGACGGAAGAACAAATTAGAAAACAACCAAAAGGACTTTATTTGCAACTGGCAAACATAGGTAAACATATACAATTCCGCAGGGAATTCAGTCAGTGAGTTACAACCAACCAATCAAGAAAATAAATCAAAACAAACGAGCACCCAGGCACAAAAAAAAAAACAATTTATAACAAAAATTATGCGACAAAAGGAATTCCGTCCGAAAGTGCTAAACAACAGAAAAGAATTATTACAGGGCATACAGAAAAAAAACAATAAGAAACTTGTTGTAGACGACACAGCAAAAAAAAACACCTTTGAGGAAATCGAACGCTTACAAATAGCATAATAATTGTGGACAGCAAAACAATTAAAACACAGACGAACACAGTGGTCTTTTTGCAACAAAATGATTGTGACATTTCGGAGAGTGCAATATTTCCCCTTTTTTCAGAAGAGAGTATATAAACCCCTTGTTTCCCAGTGGCCATACTCAGTCTGCAGGTGCTCCTCGGACTGTGTGTGTGCCTGAAGACGTGGACAGATTACAGTCTCCGAAACGTCGCATTTCGTTCCGTCGCAAGGAAACCATTGTGTTCGTCGGCCTCTTCTTTGTTTTAATATCTACAGTTACTATGCTATTTATATTCGTTCTCTTTCTTCAAGGTGTCTGTGTTTATGTTGTGTCGTCTACAAACCAGCTATTTTGTCGTTCGTTTTGTTTTTTTCTGTTTGTCACTGTAACAATCGTTTGTCCGTTATTTCGCACTTTTCGACAGAGTTCCTTTTGTAGAATAATCTTAGTTATTTATTATTCACGGTTGGTGTTTTGGTACCTGGGTGCTCTAATGTGATTAATTCTCTTGTTTGTTTGATTGTAACTCACTGACTGAATTCCTTGCGGAATTGCATATATTTACCTATGCTTGCCAGTTGCAAATAAAGTCATTTTGGTTGGTTGCCTGTTTATCTGTATATACCTTCTGGTTTTCTGTTGTACACCATTTGCTGCAATAGCGTGTGTCCGAAATACTTGATCCGTTAAAAATAGCAATATATATATATATATATATATATATATATATATATATATATATATATATATAGGTTTTATAAATAGAAATAAAATTTTTAAGCTTTTCTAAATATATATTGGAGATTTTAAAACTATTCTTATAATTGTATGTTACAAATAAAATAACTAATTTATTTTTACTCAGTGGGTCGTAATATTGGAAACAAAAATATGAGATTAACTACGATAAAATAAAATGTTTAAACCGTTTTTTAGGTATGTGTTTTAAAAGTTGTTTATAAAAATATTGACTGCCAACAAATAAAACTATGTCTGAAAATAATAAAACTAACCATCTTACATGCGTAATTTCAATCATTTGTAAGAAAACAAATACACACGTCCACAAAATGTTGATGGTCTATACAAAATACTGCATTGGGAAATAAATTAAAAGAAACAAATAATACTTATGCTTAAGATGACAAAATATTCCACATCTTAATATTAACAATGTTGTGACTCCTTACTATATGTAGGCAATAAGCTGAAAATTCACTATTTACTATTTTATCTTGGTTAAATATTCGTAAGTGTAGCCTGAACTAATGATTTTTTTCTGGCCTAATTCTCTCAGTACGTTAAGTCGCACTGTATACAACTAAGCGAATTTCAATTAAAAACTAATGAACTACAGAAATTAGCATGTATAGTAAATGAACCACTCTGTACATAAACTTAATAACATGCACATTGTGAAGTCAACTATAGTTTGCCTCGTCATATTTCTGGAAGTCAAATTGTTCAGTTTTGCCAAAGTGTTATTAGCACTTTAGTAAATTACGATACCATTGTAATTTTGGATCTTATCATCGTGTCTCCGCAAAATGTGCTTCCAATTAGTTCTGAATATCTCGAAATGTTTTCTTAAGTAAAGAAATCCTTCGTTGGTAATTCAGTATTTACTGTATTTTCTTCGTTAACTACGAATTTATTAAATTTTATTTTGTTAAATGTTCTCAAGTCTGTAGTAATTATCAATTTAGCAGAATCTGTTGCCTTCTTTGTCTCACATTTCATCCCTTTCAATTTCATCATCAAATTCATTCTTTTAGGCGTGTTATAAATGCCCACACTTTCCCAAACTTTCTGAAGCATACTCCTTCAAATCAACATCTGACTTCTTTTCAATACCAGTACTCTCGTAGAACGTGTTGCATTGATAACGTGACATTATTACTGATTTTTTACAAATGCTCTTTCCAATCCGCCCAATCATTCCGTCAACAGGCAAGCAGATGTTATATTTAACACGAAGTCTCTCTTTTACCTCCGTGATGTGTTTGTGTGATTATATTTCCAAACAGTACGAATAGCGTACATGGTGTGATAATTTTCATTTTGGCCATTTAAATCGTCTGAATATTGCGAACCTTCGTAACTTCACCAGAATTTGTAATGTTTCGTAAAGAGTGCAATAATTCTGAACCAGTTTCTTTAGATCTATTAGCAGCTTGGCCCCACTCTATGTGTGAAATGTATGGTTTTTACTGTTAAGACGGAATCAAAAAATAACTTTAAAATCATGTTGGACATGTGTAGAAAGATTGTTGAATGGGAGTTTCTGGTAATGTCGGAAACTGTTGCAAGTTAAAGTAATATCTAAAAATATCGTCATATTTACAATATTTGAGTAGAAAATTCTGGAGATAAGTTGTTATTATCTTTTCAAAGTTTGCTTTCTTGCTTTTAGTGTCACCAGTTTCTCTAGTTAATATTTTAACTCCACACATGTTACACACGTATCTACTGCTGGACTTGCAAAACTACAGTTAAATTCTTCCTGCAATACATTGTTCAACGTAGGGAATTTCACCTGCAGATATACGTAATTTTCTGAAATTGGGTACATCTTATGTAATTTATAAATTGATCACATTATGCTCAGGTATGTGCTTCAAATTTTAAAGTCATTATGAGATCCTCTTAGCTTTTGCAGCTCTACAAACTTTACAGCTGTTATTTTCTTTGCAACAAAGTTATGACATTTTCTTCCCTCCTCCTTGCTTTTAGTTAAAGTTTTTCCTTTACACACAACTTCAACTACTTGTAGAATTCTTGATTTCGGTCCATTCACTACAAACAAAAATAAAGACAAACAACCTGGAACATTAACACGTGCTATAGTTCGTAAATAATATATTATACTTACTTTTTGGAGAGTTTTTCCTTGATAAACTTTTTCCATTGTATCAGTACTGAGGTTCACATCCACCGATAAAAATTTGCTGACGTTCTGACTTATGTTATCTCGTCTGGACCTTGCTGAAAAACGCACGGGTCTTTGCCAGATCAATTCTCTAACAGACATGCGTTTACAACTCTTCTCACTAATGATAACTTACTTATTGTTGTAGATTAGTAAGCTGTTGGCAACTGTCAGAGTATGGAGTTCATTTATTTTCTTCCTTTTGTTTAGAATTTTCACGGTAGCGCTTCCTTGTACGTCTGTTGATATCACTAACTTAATACATCATGTTAAAAAAATTTTAACAAATTATCAAAGACAACGCACAACTTACATTAATGTTACAACACTGGAGACAAACAACGAAACTCGTGTGTTTTATTTGCATTGAAATACAGAGCAAATAGGGCAGTCGATTTCTTTGGGCTGAAAACTGTTATTCTTAAGATTATAGTACAGTTTCCTGTTTTTTACAGACTGTATGTGGTATAATGTGAAGTGGAAAATTTAAATAGAAACACTATTGGACATAGTCAGGTTTGAAAACAGTTTTAATTACTGTGTATTTAGAGCATGGATATTTTAACTTTTGTTAGAAAACATTAAATTGGTGAACATATTCATTACCGAAAGTGATGAATATTTCCTGACGGCTTTATCAAAGATAAATTTTAATGTTTGCTGACAATATAAGTAATTTACTGTCACATCCGAGTAAAGTTAATCTTTTAAAAATTAATACAAAAACACTTTAAAAATTTGTGTTAAAATTCAGTTAAAAGAAGAAGTCAACAAATTTGTATAAATTAAAAAAGCATAGTACCATGATGCTACGCCAAAATACCTGCTTTAACTATCTCGCAACGAGCTGTCTCCTAACTATTCTTACATTTACAAGAAGATTACGCGAATATTTGGGATTAAGTAAATTGTTTTTTTTTTATTTAACTAATGAATATTTGCGATAGACATTATTCTAAACTTCAATTAGCGAAGGTAACTAAAAGCAATAATTTGTTTTATTTAAATAATGTGTAGGCTGTTAGGAAAATATGGTACACTTCCAATGTATGAATAAAAAACTATGATAACACAACAGTCTCCTTTGTTCGTAGAAGAATAGTTTTAATTCTATAAATGTGAGAAAAACTTTATAATTGTAAGCATTGAATGTCGTGAGTATATTGTATTAGCAAGGCAGTAGAAAAATACATATTAATACTTTCGGTTTTGTAAAATATACATAAATATAAATGAAATGGGATAAATATTTTCCCGGTCAAATATCTGCACATCATAGTCTCGAAAAACAAGTGAATTTGTTGGTAACAGGAGTGTGAAAGTTGATACGCGTCATTTAGCGTTTACTGTCCTTTAAAATTTCAGGCTTAGCAGTAAAATTTTGAAGAAAAAAAAATATTCACAAACGATAGACAAAATTCTGGAAGTGTAAACTACACCACCCAAGTAAAATGGTGTTGTGATTTTAAGTATTGTGTTAACAGTGACAGATGTTTTCTTCTCCAAACAATATATTGAATTTTGTCATTAACGAGAAAAAATAATTTCTCGATGACTATAATTTGCAGTTCTGTGATCGCAAATATCTTGTACATTTTACTACGAACAAATATCACAGTTGGTTTATATGTAGTATACGATATGGAATGCGAGATGTCTACACATAGTAATATTTCTAACGTAGAATGTTTACTTACACAGAGTTTTAGTTTCCTAGATGTATTCATATCATGTTCTCAGACTTCAATTATCTGGTAGTCCAGTTGAATACTGACTTTTTTCATTGTGACGTACTTGTTTATTGTAACAACAGAAAAGTGAGCATAACATCGTAATAATTTATCTAACAAGCATGCAGCCTTGCATTGAATATTCGATGTAAATAATAATCAAAACAGAAAAGAAAATTTTCCTTCTATTGCAGTAGTTGTTTGTGGAACCCTCTGCTGACATTCACGTTTGTTCAAAGTAAGTTACCACGCTTATAACAAGATAATTTTTGAATCAGAAAATTAATTTTTGGTGTGCAAGATTTTGAAACAGTGAGTGTATGCGTTCACAAGGCAAAGACTGTACCAGCAGTTCTTACGCTTCACACAGGGGAGAAGAAAGGCGGTTATCAGAAAAACTCCTGCAGGAGACACAAAGAAAATGGCGTTTGGAGACAAGCGTAATGTTATAATGTAACGTATAACATTATCTCACATGTATACTGGCCACAGCCTGCTTATACAAAGGAGTCTTTGTGAGAGCCCGTAAGGTTGGGAAAGAGTTCCTTTTTTATTTTCCGGGAAAAGTAGAAGCAGTTCATTGACGAAAGTCATCAGTATCCATAAGTAATAAGTTTGCACGGAGAAATGTGGGAAGGAGATGACGAAAAAGGGGTTGGAGCTTTTGTATGATGGGGTGGCGTTTGGGGGAGGGAATGGAGGGAAAGAAAGAGCGATGGTAGTGTATATCCGAGTTGGAGAGAGGAAATAGGGGATAGCTTGATTTTCTCGGGTCATTGTATAATATGGAGCGATATAGTAGCCAAGGTGGTTACGATCTCTCTGAAGATGGCACACTGCTGTTGAGAAATATAGGCTTACTGACCAGAAGCCCTTACTGACAACCAAGAGCTGTTCTCGTTTTCTTTTCTATATTTCCGGTGGAGGCGTTGGAACGGGCTTGATTCTCCCAATAGAAGACCATATTTATGTTCAGATGGCAGTATATTTCTGTAGTTGTCAGAGTAGAATTTTTATAAACAACATATTTTATGATCTGTGGCAAACTTTGTGAAATATATGATATGTGTGCATGTCACTGTATTGCAACGTAGTTGTAAAGCTGTTACCACAATCTCATCATCAGATATTTAACTTTTTTTTTTGTTTTTTTATTATGCGTGTACAACACTCGCTGAGTGGTTATAATACTAGCTATGTACACGGAATGCTGTAATTTAATTTATTCTATAAAACTATTCTACAGCAATTTGTAATGTTAATACTCCGAAACTTGCGAAAGATTAACGCATGTATACGTTTAAGTGTGTATGCATCGTTTTCTATTCTCCTAGTCTATTTCTGTAAGCAATGGCAGAAACTCGTCAGGCTTATTTGAATCGTTTGGACGTTATTTAGTTCTAAGGAAATATGAGTTACAACCTTTATAATGTTGAAATCTTCAGTAAATTTCATTTCAGTGGGTTGTGCAGTAATAGTTCAAGCATTGTACCATTAAATTGTAAAGTACACCTAAAATGCTATTATTTTTAGTGGTAATAAATAATAATTTATTAATAATAGTAAAAATATATTAAATTTTTAATAAGAATATATAGCAATTTTGGAAGACTCAGACATAAATTCACGAAATAATGTTACTATATTTATACACGTTATTGGATCGTTTCATAAAAAATATGTAAAAATACATTTACTCAAGGATGTGTAAACATACTAGGAATCATATAATCTAGACATTTTTATTACTCAGGTTTCCCGCAGTAAGGCCAACTAAAATCATGTATGTTTATAACAAGAAGTAACAATCATAGTTAATAAGCCTACTTTCCGCAGTGATGCTGCAAGTAACCCAACAATTCAACATCGGTTTCGAAGATAATGAAATATGACGTAATATGTTTAGTAAATAACGTTATAAAATTTTCTAACATTATGGATCAGTTTAAACAACAAAAATCAAAGTGCAAATAATACGCTGTTTATATAAAATTGGTAAAGAAAAGAGAGTAAAGGTATATTATTTATAATATTTAGTAGAATTTTACCTTGTAACTAATTAAAATGGACTTCCATAATACTAATTTTATTTAGACTCTAATAAATATTCACTTACGCAAATCTGCCGCAAACATTTTTATAGTTTCTGAATTTAATATTTCAACTCGTAATCACAAAAAAGTACAAAATAAACTTGGAAAAAAATATTAAAGAAAACAGTGCTTTAATATCGCTTAAGTATGTTTGAATTACCTCACCCAAGAATAAAAACTTTAGTTCTAGTTGAGAACGTAAAAACGCAACAGCATAGTAATACATCGACTTATTCGTGCTAGTACCTATTACTTTTTCGTTAATGTTGCGTGCCTAGAAACAAATTCATTATTTTTCCTACTAACTTATGGATACGTAAGCGTACGGAGCTAGTTTCAGATGTACAGCATCTGTTCATTTCTGAAAGATTTTTGATACAGGGGTGCATGACATGCTAAATGGTTTTGCTGGCGAAACCCCTTTGCTAGCAAATGATCTCTGAAACACAGGAAACCCACAGTAACTAAACAACAATAAGCACGAGAAATTGAGCAACAAAAATACGAAAGAAACAATCCAAGAAAGCTAGAAATGGCCGTAGTCAACAAACATATAAATAATTTAGAAAAATAAATTCAATTGGTATATAATAGAAAACAAAAAACAACGAGAAAAACTAAATAAGAAACATCGAATAGACAAATACTAAACAAGGTGTATGACATTGGCAACAGTAATGGTACGAAAGACAACGAGCACAACACAAATGAACACTGCAACAAGATGGTAGTAGACAAGGAAAAAATACAACAAAAATAACACAGACGATAATAGTAGGCTCACTCCGACAACAGATATGACTTTTCGGGAACTCGTGCCTACATCAAATCCTCGACTTTCCAGATTTCACAGTCAGCCTGCTGGTTTTCCTCAGATTGTTTGTTTGCCTGAAGACGGGAACTGGCACGGGTTGCCGAAACATCACACATCTGTTGTCGTCGAAGGGAGCTACTATTATCGTCTGTGATATTTTGTATATATATTTTTTTGTTATGTCTGTGACCATCTTGTTGTGGTGTTAACTTGTGTTGTCCTCGTCTTTCTTCCACCACTTTCGTCATTGTCATGTATCTTGTTTGGTCCTTGACTGAATATTCATTTTTAGTTTTTCTCGTTTTTTTTTTTTGATTCCATTATATTGGGACTATATTTCTTTTTTATTTGTTAGTTGACTACGGCCATTTCTATCTTCCTTGATTTGTTTCTTTCGTATTTTTGTTGCTCTTTTTTCTCGTACTATTTCCTTTTGTGTTACTGTGGGTTGTCTGCGACTTAACAACATTCGTTAGAAATAGCGCAAATCCGACAAAATCATTCAGTTTGTGCTACAGCATCTAATTTCTGGTTATTAAGTATCAACCATTATATTTATAAATTTTGAACCCGAAAATCATCACTACAAGAAGTTCGTTAATCCTAAACATATCACTGGGCCCGTTGAAACATTTATTTGAATAATATTTCATAAATTACTCAAAAGTATCAATGCAAATTGGTATTGTAAGGCGTGCTAAAAACTTGTGAAACATCGGAAATTGAAAAACACTGCTCTCTGTAAACCTTCATTTATAAAATAACTAGCTGTCCCGTTGCGGCTTCGCCCGCGTGTAT
>PNEQ01120825.1:68011-99779 GCA_003012365.1 Medauroidea extradentata
TCTTTAAAACATCAAATACAAACAGATTTGTCCAGTCCACTGCGCTAAGCGTACTTTAATTGCAGAACTTCTTTTTTTAATTCATCTTTATTTCTCTATAAAACAGCTGCCCGGCTGCGGCTTCCACCGCAAAACAGCTGCCCGGCATTTAACAGCCATTACTATTGCGGTTGTCAGCGAGTGTTGAGTGTTTTCCTCGATTTTTTTCCCCCGCGGTCGTTAAATTAGATAAAAACAATCCTTGATGCGGATTATATATCATTCTAAAATTTCAGCTCGATCGGTGCAGAACGTTTTGAGTTTTGAAGCGTACACAAACCAATATATATATATATATATATATATATATATATATATATATATATATATATATATATATACATATATATATATAGATAGATAGATAGATAGATAGATAGATAGATAGATAAACCACGTCTCTGTCAATGCTTCATACACGTAAACGTCATTCTTTACGAAGTTAAATATTGATACTTAATTAATTTATTCACTTACTATCTATTTTATTATCCTCCATAAGATATAGGCCAACGAGTAATAAGATTTGAAAATTGTTACTTGTTTATCTCGAATTAAATATCTTAATTTTAGCATACAGGGATTCTATTTATAGATGCAAGTATTAATTCGTTTTTGATATACACAAGTCGGTATTGTAGAACAGAGTAGCAACTAGAAGAATTAAAGAGAGCAATCGTGTTGCTTGTGTTTCATGTACCGGTTCATAACATTTATGTGTTGCATCAAACAACTTAAAATTATTACCTTCTACACCAAGGGGCTTAATCAAAATATAGTTAAGCTGGCTAATATGATGCGTCAAATTTTTTAAATAACGTATCAATCTTCCTATTCAACTTTACAGACGACATACAAACTGAAATAACTTACTCAAAATTACATTACATAGGCACGTACTTTCATGTTTACACAAGATATACTTGCAGAAACAACACGGGTTGGATATAACCCATAAGACCGTGAAACGTGAATGCCTGCAAATGTTTTCATATATTTATTTCTTTATGGTTTTAATACTGGCCAACAGCTATTTTCAACCCTGAACTGATAGCACTTACAAATATGTACGTACACACAATAAGAACAAAATAGAAAAGAAAATAGCATTATAATAAGATTCGAGGAATTTCACAGAAAAAAAACAGGATAATAACATCAGTGTATTAAATGCGGTCATAATAGCTAAACCTTATACGTCCGGAAATAGACCTACACTTTTGCCAGTGTTTTTAAATTCATCAAATATTCATACTTTTTTCTTCAGTAAAATGAAACGTTACTAAATATAATTACTTTTAAAATTCACTTTGTCCGTACAATTTCTATAGTTAGCCTCATCCGAGAAGGGGTCAATTGCTGTCATATTTTTCTTACAAAGTAAAACATGTATATAAATTATGTTTATGGTCTTATTATTTGAAAAAAATTTTGTGTTGATTATATTGAGTCATTCTGGTAACAATTTTGCTTACAATGAGCAAGTTATAAATATAAAGACAAGAATTAAAATAAATTTGAAACATTAAGGTCTCATTCTAGACTGTAATGTTGTCTATTTAAAGCTAGTAATGATATTTGATAATTAAAACTTTCGTTGTAAATGTTGATAGTACTATTATAGTATCTAAATATTTTAGTGAATTTTTTTTAGTTCTATTTCTATTAGCACACGAGATTTAGCTAGTTCCAACATCAAGAGCATTACTATAATTAAAGTCTACTTAGTCATAAAAACATAGTAAAAAGTCACGTTTTGTAACTAATGAAGTAAAAACTTTATCAAGCCATTACATTTTTACGGGAAAATATAATTTTACTGACACGTTGACGGAAATATAGCTTAATGACAACAAGAATACCTAGGTATTATATTGCCGTTTGTTCACTGTATTTTGTTCGATATTGTAGCGTGTTCAATGTAGATGTAAATTTTCCGACAAAATGTAATGCATTGCTTCTTTTAATATTAATTTCCGTGTTGTTATTCGAAAATCCACAGCAATTGATTTGATATCTTCTTGTAACACATAGGAATGAAGAGCAATATCTAGCATTTACGTATTTTTATTTCATACACATAGAATAGTGTTCGAGAATTCCTTAGAAAATGTATTGTGTTATTATTCAACATAATAAATAATGAATGTAGCAGGAAGCCACATTGTGGTACTCTTGACATTACATTGTAAAGCATTGAACAAATATGGTATTTTAACACAGTTTTTTAACATGTAACTTTTGATACAATCTGTAAAAGTTGTGTTTAATCCTAATTCGCACATCTTTGAAAATAATTATATGTGTCAAATGCTGTACTTAGATCAAAGTAGATTGCATTTTCTTGTCGCTGAGAAATTACTTATCTCATTTGCGAACGTGATGAATTGAAATAGAATAGCTGATCTTTACTTTATCCAGAAATTAAGCCGTGTTGAAATTGTATAGTTTTATATTTACCATCAATATAAAAGCGTTTGTGCTTAATCTTTTCAAAACATTTGAAAAAAACATATAGTAGCAATATAGCCGCAAAACGTTTTTAACAGTTTGTTACATTTCTTAAATCTCGATACTACAACAGCATTTTCCATAGATAGGGGAAATTTTCCTGTATACAAGCTACAACTGAAAATATGAAGAATTACTGGTGCTAAGATTTCAGAACAAAATTTGATGATAAAGTTAATACTGACATAATGTACTGCAAGTTTTGTAGATTTTAATTTGGTATTATATATATATATATATTTGATCCTTTTTCCAGACATTAGGCATACATTTGAGTACATAAGTTTATGTTTGCATACAAGCATTCTGATGTAAAATAAATACACAAGGTTAAAAAATAGATACAAATATATCATTACTTTTCAATTTGGAATTATTTTCTACAAAATTTTAAAATGTTTACAATTACATTGCTAAGTCATTTTATATAAACACTTACTAAACATATTTTTAAAGCATAAATCATTTTGGTTTTTCAATATTTGATTAAAAATTCTCTTTATGGCCTATAAAACTTTTAGTGCCTCGTTTAAAACAATTCAAATTCATTATTTTCGAAATGTAATTATAATTACTTTTTATTATCAACTTATTTTCACATCAAAATACTTAACGTACGAACAATTAAACAAATCTTATAAGAAAAAAAGTGAAAAATTAATTTTCGAGTTTGTTTCATTCATAAGGCATCCCATACGATTATAAATGTCTCAGTACGAAGAATAGTTAGGATGCGGAGATATCTGAGATTTGGTTTCAGATAGCGAATATTATTAATTTTTTAAAAATATATTTCCTTTTATACAAATTTCGCCTTAACTGCGGTTAATATCTTGGTGTTTCATAACTAAGACAATAAGTTGCATTATACAGCATCAACGAGATCTATATCAAAAGTATTTATTAATTTTCAAACTTGTTTAAGTAATTTAAGAATGAGTAGGCATGCAACAACGTTTACTCTCTTATGGTAGGCATGTAGGCAAAGCATATAATGAAGTGAAGAGATTTTGTGAGTGGTATTAAGGTTTCATGAGAATATGTGATGATCATGAGAATGACGGAATGCAAGATCGCGGGAAACGGTATACACCCCAGAAAACCTCCAAACGACTGGAAAGTTTGCTGGGTTTCTCAACCAGGATTCCAACAGGATAGTCCACGGAGATCTAGAAGATTGATTTTTTTTTTTCATATCACTCATCAGCTTTTCAAGAAAATATTCCTCAATTTAAATATGTAATTTTTTAAGGAAATTTTTATAGTCAAAATAAGAAATTAATATTAATCCTATTTGAATAAGTAGTTTAGTTAAAATTGGGATATAACACAATTAATGTAGCATTAAATGATCATTCTTCACAGTCATTTGTGGAACGATAATTGTTGAGTAATAGTAAGTAATGAAATAGGTATACAACAGACATTGTCTACACTTGCAATTATATTGAAGATAACTGAATCCTTTGTTGTGATTCAAGGTGATGTATTATTTTTTATATGAAAGCATGATAGTGAATTTGGTAAAAATGTTATATTTATAGACAAAACATGATGCTAGAAAGTGAAACAAAATATTATTGTATAGGACGTTAGAACATGATTTGCTGACAATCGCAGCGTGCTATCAATGCAATAGAATAGTACGTATAATAAATTGTAAATGTTTTTTTACAGTAGTATTAGTTTGAAAAGAACTACGTTGAATTCTTATTGCTGTTGTTTGTTTTCTACAGGCTGTTATTTTTTCGTAGCTGAAGTCATACACATTAAAAACACCTCTTCCTCAGACTTATTTAATACAACTGTGTTCAGAAAGCAGCTTCATTCAGCAATACTGTAGAGGAGGACTGGCGACAACAACCAGTAGCTGCAGAAAATATACGTGTGCCTTAAATTGTCTAACTGCAGCCGTAGGGAATCACGTACTGACTTCACTCGCACTACATAAATAATTTCTAATAGTAATAAAATATTAGGAAACGAATGACCGTATTATCGCTTGTGCAGGTCTCGCAGAAAAGTATTATGTTTCATTTTGATGTGTACTGACAGTTGAAGGCTATTCCACTGAACCTTGAAATATGTATTCATAAAACTTTGGTAAAGAAATCATAAAGGCAAGTGTTGTATTACGTGAACCATTTCCTGACTAAAAACAATATTTTTATTTTCTCTAGAGCAAGCTATTAGTAACCATTCCGTAGCTTTCAGAGTGATTATTGGATATGAAAGTTGTGTTACTAATAAAATGTATGAAATAATGACAAACAAAATTAAAATAAATAAATAAAATTAGAAAATAATATGCCGTTATTAGCAACATCATCTTGAGGGATTAGGCTCCACCTCAATCAATGTAATCAACTTGTCAGTGCAATGTCTAAACATATGAATAAAGTTGTCACAATGAAATAGCCTGATATTTATCATCGTGAATAGTACAAGAATTTACTCATCTTACTTGGCAATTTCTGTGCTACACTTCATATGTAATGCTCTGCGACTGATATTGTAAATAATGTTTAGTGGCCGGTAATCTTGACATGATGACGTTACAGGTGGATCATGAGCAAACAGCGATAAAGAAACATCGGTCGTGTCACGCCGGCCGGGCGCCGAGCCGGTCCGGCCATCGCGTCGGTTCGCTGATGTCAGCTCCAGTTTCAGTACAGTACGACGTGTCGGTAGCCGGCTCGGCAGTTCTTGTCAACCCGACTACGTACGCAACTGTACTTAATTGACGATTTACTTCTGAGGTTTCCAGCCACCGGCTTGCCTAGGTAGCTGAAAGCTGTAGTCCGGCGTACCGGTAGCTGCACCGGCAGCTTTCCTGGCACTGACTATGTGCGTGTTTTGTTTTCACGTATGTCCGTAACTAACAGAAATTTACCTCTGAATTTTCTGGTGCCACCTACGACTTTGGTTTTGTCGGTGTGTGTACCGAAATATTTTCCAATGCCGAAATGTAGTCTACAGTTGTATTAAAACTGGTTGACATCCTAAGAATGATTTTATGTGAGTACTCATCGCTTGTGTACGTCTAAAAGTTTCAACAATACTATAAATTGAGATTTTTAGGTAATTTCTGTAAGCACCAACATGCATGAACATCTTAACCGATTACTGACAGTACTGCATCAGTGTGGACTGTAATTATCAGATAAGATGCACATTCTCGCTTACTATAGTAAGTACGAGTGGCATCCAGAAGCAAGCATATGTAGTTTAAGCGCCCATATAATCAGCACAGCATTCAAATAACATTTGATATCTTCATAGTGATTCAACATGTGTCACCTAGAATAACCTGTACCTAAATTATAACTACCAATACCTGGATCAGTTAAGTACTGATATTTGGTACAGAGGTTGGATTCTTTGGTGACCATTTCAGATTTTATCACGCTGACCATCTTGGATGACTAACGCCGACCATTTTTGTGGCATTCCCCTATTCGTTATTTTGCTGTGTACTGTTTACAAATTGTTTGCAATGTACTGTTTATAATTCGGTTTTCACATGCCATAAGCGGGGATGACATTGGATACGAAGGATGGCTTTGGGAAATTTCAAATAATATTTTTCAATATAAGGTAACCCTGAATAAAAACTTTATTTGTGATGAACTCGAAACAATAAATATCCACATGAAATTTTATTAGTATTTATTCACAGTTGACAAATTTAGAAAATAAAAATATTGTAAATTTTTCACTAAGTCATTCCTGCTTATGGCATTTTTTTATTTTATTTATATTCATGTATTCCTACAAATTCCCTAATTTCGTTAATATTGGCCAATTTATTTCAATCATTTACCAGAATCCTTCATGTTCGCTGGCCTATCGAGATGGTAAGCGGGCTGAAATTAGCTTCTTGTTACTCTACAGTTGGCCTTCTTAGTTCGGTTTGTAGCTTCTGACATCGCGGAACTGGTAAGGTTGATTGTAAATGCGTCTTATAAAGGGAAATTGTTTTTATCCTGCGTCGTTACTTAGCTACGCATGATAAAATTATTTGGCAGCATTGGGTTTGCACTGCTGGACCTTGTAGTACTGACTGCTTGCGCTTTGGAATCTTTCGGGAATAGATTAAATAGTGATATTGTTTTATGTATGATAAGAAAAAAGTAAAAATAATACTTAAAAAATTATCTACAACATAAACTTCACAGGGAAATCAAAATATACAAGTAATGTGAGATTATTAACATTGTACGTACTATTATTATTTTTGTTGCTAAACAGTAACATACATTGTGGGATGTAATAAAGTAAAGATTGCAAATATTAGACACGTAAGACAGGTAGGGGAGGATTAAATGGAAAAAGAAATGATAAATATGTGACATTTTATAGGTTACGAGTAAATTGTATGGTAGTATTGACTGAGACTATAAAGACGCCCAAATTTTTATCAATGCTCGCGATTACCTGTGGTAATTTAGTAACAAATGTAATAAAATTAATATTTAGAAATAGTACACATTACTTAAAACGCAAGTGAAATTCAATAGCGAAAATCGACACAACATAGTTGAATGCATGTGTAATTAAAATGTAATTAAAAATATTTATTATTAAAATATGAGTGTAAATTGCAAAAAAAATAAATAAATAACAAATGAAAAGGAAAAGAAGCAAGAAAGATGTGTAAATAGACTGTATTTATTATTTCTGCAAGAAATGTGTGCTTCTAAAGCAATAATTCAATGTGGCAAGTTAAGAACAATTATTCATTCGGAATATCAAGCTATGACATTTTTGCTTGCTTGTAAGGAAAAACGAGTGATTTTAAGAAAATTAAGGAAGGTGCTGTAATATTCAGTTTTATTTATATATATATATATATATATATATATATATATATATATATATATATATATATATATATATATATATACATATACATATAATTAAAGAATACGGGACACATTTTGGGGATAAAATAAAAAATTATACGTGCACACGGAGTTGATTGAACTGCGTGTCAAATATTTCTAAGCTATCTGTTTATCCGTCTCCAGAATCCGATTGTTATAATCAGCATTTTATGCTAATTATAGCAGACCGTAGGCCTCTGTTGTTGTCTTCCTATTTTACACAGATGATTCTTGATTATCTATCGGCACTATTGCTATTGAGGCAAATGTCTAAGAGACATTATATTTTGTACATTGTATGGGTATTTATCTCAGTGTTTTATTTGTGTAAGCTTGGTAAATTGACCGCTGGGAGGCATTCTTAAGTATGGTGAGGTATGGGTGCGCGCGCAGCTGGGACGTCAGCGAGACAGAGGCGTGTGTCCGCGAGCTTGAACACAAGTACGCAGACTGTTGACGACGAGAGACGTATTTGGGGTATGGTAGTCGAAGGAACCTACCTGACTGCAATAGTAGATAAGAGAGTTGATGTGGAACGTAGGTGTAGAGGCTAAGGTGACCCTATGCATAGTTCTGGTTCTACTATTTGTGGTTCGGCAAGTTTGAAGGACAACCAGCGAGAGGACTAGTCTATGGTTAAGGACCAAAGGATTTTGGCCGCTAAGGATCATCCAAGGAACCCCTTCGACAACTGAAGAGTCACCGTTATCGCCGACGTGTGCGGTGAGCCGTAGACCTCGTCCGAGTACAAGACGACGGGCGCATTTGACTGGTGGAACTACTGATAGCAAGGTAGGCGTCGACGCCCCTGAGAAGTGCATGGCAACAGTTCGGCACGGATATTAACTTTTAACAATATCTGTTAACTAAAAAGGCATATTCTAAATACGTACCCCACCGACCAAGTAAAACCGTCTTCCCATAGTGACGTAAAAGTATCAGTGTGTGATTTGATAAGAAATATTAAATAAGTAACGAAACCAAGCATTACCGTTAAAAAGTTAATGAAAGTTTGAATCCTCCGTTCCTTTGAAACATAATGAATACTTTATAGATTGTATAAATTATGGTTTCTAAAACTGTCTCGACCATTAGACCAGAGAGAGGCAGTGTCGACGCTACCAGATTCCACCTGGAACGAGAGGTTTCACTATGATGGAGTCTAATTTTAGGAATTTATGTATTATCAAAAATTTAATCTAGTAGAAAACATAGCCCAAGATACATGATGCAGTTACACTTAGCTGACTGCAGCTGCGGTCTTCAGAGTGTCAAGTCACAGCAAACAATGACGACAAGGCGGTATATGTGTAGGTAGATCGAGGTAAATTAGATGAAATGAGGTTAAAACAACAAAGGGCAAGACTACTGCGGTCACAGCGGAAATAATGACCCATTATGTGACGCAAAAAAAAAAACAACAACAGAAAGTCTCAGTCAAAACGAATATTTCGTATAGGGACGCATGGTTTTAAATCCACCCGAGTTATTTTAAAAGGTGTTTAACCTGTTTAGTGTAAATTATGACATTGCAGTGCTTGTCAATGCTGAAGAGCGCGTGGTAAATAAATAAATGCTGAAAATATCAATTAATTTGTACGCTTTTTTTGAAACCAATATGGACGAAATACTCAATGCCTATCCTACATTATGGTATTTGCCAACTTTATGAGTAAATATTTATCCAGAATTACTAATTCGTTACGCGTGATCTCTTCCGCCACAGTTAAATGAACGAGGTTCAGGCGTCAGATATTGTAGCTGAGAAGTTTGTAACACTGGAAACAGTTTTGTTTAAAACTTTGCCTAAACTTAGTTTAGGATTGCTATTGTTTCACTTTCGCAAATTAGCTTCAAAAAACCTACAGTTATAGATTAATGCTTTTAGCTTTGAAATATGTACCAAGCCCTCTTAAGCACGAAGGTGATATTGATAGCAATACTAACCCAAAGCATCATTTGAACAAGTGGTAAATGAATTCTATAATTGTTTACAGTAGACTACCTTCAGTGAAAAACGTTGCCTTCTTAAAAGTAGGCAAATCTTGGTCTCGATTTCGCAGTGATTTAGCTAGACAATTAAAATTACTGAACGTTATGATCGTGTTGAAGATTTTTTCCAAATAGAAGGAAGACAGTCGGGTTGGTAAGTATGTCAACGAAACTGAGGAGTAGGCTGGAATAAAGGCCTTAGTAATAAAATGGCATTATGAGATAATGGCACGCATACCTATATTTAGGAGAAATTAGTTTTTTTTTTATTTTGCATCTAATTCATATGATTTTCTCTTACTACCAATAATTCGTAGCTACTTACATTACGCGAATTTATAACATTTTCTATATACAGAGTCAAAGATAAAACAGCAGCTATTTACATATAGCATAGTGATACCAGTCCAGGTCAAGACAAAAATTCGTAAGTTGGTGAAGAATTGAGATGTCGGTGTAAAATTTTGTTTGTATCTTCTATGGACATTATGGAACAAGAAAAACTGTTTGATGGAAGGCAGGTCTTAGCTCACTGAAGCCTTTACTCTAGCCAACTCCTCAATTGCGATTTAATAGCTGGTGGAGATGTTCAGGTTATATTAGTTGTCTGGTATTATTGTAGTATTGTCTGCCGTTGGATGATTTTTTTATGTTTTAATAAATTTTAATATGATTTAAAACAATGACACAGCTGTGATTGTTTTATTCTGTACACTATCCATCAAATAAACTGATAGTCAAACAGATAATGATGACTGTCAAACAAACGTTTTTAAATAGTTGTGGGTGATTGGCGGATTTTAATTGCACGAAGCATGGCCTGTTGAAAGACTCAACCTCAAAGAGATTGTATAGGCTTACACCGGGAAATGTTTGGTTAAGTGGTCAATTGTGTTTTCATTACAAAATTAATCATAACGAAGGCTCGATAATTCAGAAGAAGTGATGCAACATGGCCGCGTAGTAATTTCATTAGCAGCCTCAAACGGATTTCACGTCGTATTTTGTAGGCCTACTTTTACAAGGAAATTACTTGAAAACCCAGTTGCTAAAATATTCCTTCTAAAACTACAGTGGTTGTCCTTGTAAAAAATACAACGTGTATGTTTGTAAAATTAGAAGATATAGACTTGTATTCGTAAACGAAATGAAAAGAATAATAAAAATTTATAATACTTATTATCTAATTCCCATTGCACTGAAATTAATTACAACAACTTTCGAATAAATACTTCTTATATGTAATTAATTTGATAAAACCGTCATGGAGACAACCAGATTCAAACGTGCTTAAATGCCACACGTCTAACACCTAGACAACCTCGACTTATTTGCTATTTAGTCTTATTTTCATTTGTATACATTCAATCAACAATTCAGCAATATAACTTTTTTATTTTAAATCATGAAATTAGTACGAATTTTCATAATTTTCCAGAAAAATTCTTTCCAGAGGATGTGATTAGTGTAGGATAATGTAATATTCGCCAAACATAAGATTTTGGATGACCAAGAATTTTTCTTAATTTATTTACAAAGAATATCTTGAAACATTACAGACAAATAATTTTACAAGGAAAATTATTACACATTTACAAAAATTGAATGTTTAAATAAATTTCTTGTAATAATAAATTACAAAATTTTAACAGTTAAGGTAAGATCGCCAACGGGTGATAATTGCTTATGTATCGTGAGAAAAATGAGAACTTGAACTCTGAAAACAGCATGCGTGATATCTACGCCTAGCTGCAATTCTCAGCCTGAGTTACAAGAAATATGCTAGCAAAATGTACCAGATATCACCGAGGTTTCCACATCAGTTTAGGTCTATGATTAGAGCATATTTATAACAGTGGAGATATGGAATGTCCGTCATCAACAGGAAACAAGCAGAATTACGAGGACAACATTATTTGAGAAAATCTCATCACACCAGTGAGAGAGGTTAACTGTTGAGTCAGGGGCAGCCTTGGTGTACTCACGAGTAATTGTACCAGCTAAGATGCCAGGAGGTAATGAAAGCACAGATTTTTCATGCAACATCTTCTCAATTAAGCAGTTTTACATCAAGTCTAGTTTGCAATTGTTATCAAGACAAGAAATTGATGCTATATCGATATCCCCAAAGAAAGTGAAACGATTCTGGGAAAATGTAAAATGGTGAAAGTTTGTGAATAGTTTTGGTCATGGGTTATTAAATGTTATACGCCACTACCACGAACAGAGCCGCAACAAAAAAAGTAGGCAGGCTGACAGTTACTGAGATGTCGTCACCACAAGGTACTCTTCATCAAACGGGTTGATCTCATTTTGCAACACGATTATGAAAGCTGAGTTTATGTTTGAAGCCATATCCAATGTAATATACTGTAGGTCTTTAATGCTAAATTATTGTAATACTTCATTTATTGCAAACCAAACACTAATTACAAGAGCCATACACACCAACTCATAACTAATTCTGTACTCTTTAAGTTAAGGACTGGCATTCGGGAGGATCCAGGTTTGATCGCCGGCTCTAGCCATCCCGATTTCGGTTTTCCATGGTTTTTCAAAAGCGCTCCTAGCGAATTCTGAGATGATTCCCTAACAAAGCCCTCTCACACTCCTGTCATTGTGTTACCGCATTACTCAATGGTTACCGTCACTAATGACCTTACCTTACCTTTAAGTTAGGGAGCATATTCGGCTGTCATTAGTAAACTCTTCTGTCGAGGACTGTGATTACTTATTTATAGACAACGAGTACGTCATCATGACCGATTGTGCTCTAATGTTTTATATTAAATAGAACACTACAGACGGAATATGTGAAAGTAAAATGTAATGTCTTATATTATGGCACAATCAATATATGTGGGATGCGTTTAAATTGTTGGACATAATTCTAAATTGTAGGTTGCTCTAAAATGTACAGAGATGAACAGACGAGCAGAAATACTTCCTTACTCATCAACAGGCTTCAAACGAGCGAAGCTATGTTTTAGTTGAATTCATTACCTTTCGGCCAACCACCAGGAGACCAACAGTGGCGTGTGGTGAAATATTTGTGTACTTACATGCTGCTACAAGTGAGTCGTTACATAACAGTACACCCATAATTTCACGAACAAGTTTATTTATTCCGCGTATCATATAACAATAATTAATCTGAATAAAATTAACGTAGAATAACCATACAAAATACGCAAAGATAAGTTTATCAGTTATTTATACTTGCTGTCTCTGCAAGAAAATGTATTTATGAAAAGTTTCTTCATTTTCACAAAGAATTTTTCATACAAACTAAAGCTTGTAAATGAGTCTGTTACAAGCAATGCTTCTTTAAAACTTTGGCAAATTATCCATACCACATTACCAGTCTATGTGCACATTAAAGTTTCTCTGTGGAAAATTAATTCATAGCTAACAGAAAAAAGTTTGCTAAGTATTAGACAGCCCACCAACAACTTGTTTCTTGAACACAATTTAAAATTTACAAATATTTTCCTGCTGTGTTTATATATACAGTTTTGTATTTTCACTCCACGTCCTTCTTTCTATTTTTTTAAACGCAGATAAATACCGTTAGTCTTGAAAACACTGCAAATAGTTTAGTGGTCGGACACTTGGCTGGTGCGGGCTGGAATTTCCGTTCGATTCGGGACATGATAAGCTTCGAAACTCCCTCGCATTCAAACACTAGGCATTGCAGATAAAGTTACGTCACACGTCCTGAACGGAATAAAATGTGCTTGAAACTAACAAGATATTTAACTTGTATGCGTGCTGTGCATTAGAAAAACTTTCCTTGTGGAAGAAAATGTGTTACACTTTACAGCTCGCAACAATCGTAAGTAAACAAATCCCCTGCGCGTCGTAACTGAGCCGCTACAGGTCAACTGATGACCCTTCATCAAAACTTGTCCCATCATTTCCGATGTTGTATCTGGGTGTCACACGACCCCTCCTTGACCTTCAAGTTACAATACCGACCGGAACAAAAGCGAAAAGAAATGGTGATCTAAGGAAGTGAAGTAAAAGCACTGTAAAATGGAAATCTGAAACCCTGACCGCCGCAGTATGTCAGACGGAGAGATATTGTAATGACACACAGTTACTATGCAGGAGCAAGCATTTAAGTACGGTGAAATTTAAATATATATAAAGTAAGGCATTGTCGGGACTGGTAAATTGCTTTTCTAGCATCTACTAAATACACTTCACCTGGTTGTAAAACAGACTGTCGCCAGCTCCCGCACGCGACAGCAAATAGCAAGTCACATTACTCGTCTTTACAGAAGATGTTGGAAGTAATGTTATTCGACTTCGAAGCAGGAGTTTTAAATTGTTCTGCAGCATTAAAAATAAGTTTAATATTCGCCAACAAAAACGTTCAACTTTAACACATTACTTCTGATGATATTTCCTTTAATAACGTAAAATGGCACACCAGCCAGTATGTTACAAATACGTGTACTCACTTATAGAAAACACTAATCTACCTACAGTTACAGTAAAATTTACAGCAAATTATGTGCATATTACATCTGGAAATGTTGTAAATGTACCTAAATAGTCATAGGAATTGCGAAAAATAAAATTGTCTGAGATATTTTAATTGCAAAAATACCTTTACTAAAAATATTAGACATTGCTTTAGGTATCTTACAGCATCACAATAAATTATCTTGTTTATATATGCGAGAATGTTTCTTTCAATTAGTGTAGCATTAGAATTTTGAAATTACTTTGAGAAAAAAATAAGTTTAAAATTAATTTGCAATTAAAAAAAAAGTTTGACCGGAAAATATAATTTGGTATCATTATAATTTAAATTTTCTAACAATTCATGTCACGCTAAAATATTCCTTTGGATAAAATACAAATTTATTTGAAAATATGTGGCAATAAATGTTAAATATATAATTTACAGCATATTAATATCATGGTATTGCTTACGGAGAACACAATTATTTAATATTCAAGATATATGTCTAATTGCTATAATATTTTAGCAAAATAAAATAATGATTTGTTTGTGATAATTGCTTTAAAAGAGTTTTACATAGTAAACAAATTTCCATTATAATGCAGTATTACATTATTTAAAAACATAGGGCTTTTGTGCGAGACCATTTGATAAAGATACCCAAGAAAAGAAAAAAAATATTACATTATTTTAAAAACACTAACTTAACCCAGCAACTTATACTACTCCGGTGCTTGCATGTAACACTTTTATTCACAGTACCTACTTTCATCGAAACAATAAAGCTCTGCTTTGTCTGATCTAAATCCATAAATTATTAAAAATATTATTAACTGTATCACACAAAAGAATAAACAACATGCGTTTAATTGAATGTGAATTGAGTACATTTAATACCATATTTAGGAAAATAAGTTACTTTTTATTTAAGATAATATAACATATATTGTCTGTCACTTAATAGACAAATTTCTTTAATTAAATAGTTTTTATTTTAATAACTTTGAAATAGTGAACAAAATTAAGTAATATAAGGAAATACTTGTCAACAAAAGATACGATTATCTCCTTTACGCAGAGTGAAAATATAGTTATTATAAAACATTACAATATTTCCTTTCAAACAAAATTTCAAGAAATTTGAGAACACCGAATATATCAAAATAATAAAACAAGTTGTAAAATAAAAGTTATAGTGTGATTATGTTTATAAAAAGTTAAATATATTGCCTAACGATAACATTTCAATTTAGTTTGAAACATAAAATATACGCTTCAAAATATTTTATAAATTAAATAATTATATTCAAATGCAATAGCAGGTTAAATGCCATGCTCCATTCAAAAGTGAAGAGTTTAATCGAGGTAAAAATTTAATATCAAATAGAAAAATACTTTCAGACTGGTTTCTTTAAAAATTTAAAATTTTCGGTCGTCACATGGCTACAAAAAAAGACCCAATTGCGCAAACAATTAACGTTTATAATTTTTAAATCCAATACAAAAATAAATAAATTAGGTCGATAAATTTAAAATAACATATATATACCAAAAAATTACCTTTATTTTGAGATTATTATATTTAAAAAATTAGTTTGATGTATATTTAGATGGTATTCTAACAGTCATTAACATTTACTTAAAATTGTCAAGTAAACTTGCTTTAAATTTATGAGTATTACTAAGGAAATGTTTACAGTTTATTAACGTTATTAAAATATAAATGCTTTCAAAAGCAATGCACTACCCACATTTAGTACAAAAATTTACACTGAAAATTTGACAATCTTTACTATAAATAATAATTTATATGCATTAACAACTTTAGAAGTATTGCATTCGAAAAAAGCAGATACTTCAGTGGATTTGTGGACAAGTCTACATAGTTTATGCAAATTGCGTTACTTTAATATATTTAAAAGTTATCAATAATACATTTATATTTCCATTGAGTTTAATGTCGTGGGTAGCAGTAGTACACATATATTTTCACTTTTTAAGGTCACAGAATAAAAATGTTAGAAATGTTTTTGAACTAATATTTAATTGCGAAACAAATTATGATATAAGTAAAATAAATTCCTGAAAATGTTATGACAGAATAAGTTACGAATGAAATTAAATTTATTATTAACTGGTATTTAACTTGGGCATAACTTGAAGAAAGCGTCTCTTTTTTGAAAAGTTTATAAGTCGGGTAGAAAATCAAAATTGGTTTTTAGTCATAGTATTATTCTGAAACAATCCATTTTTACTTCACATAAAATATTCGGATAAAACATATAAAAACAATTAAAACTAAGAAATATAATTTTAAAGATTTTACAGTATCCATGAAGGAATGCATACAGTTAGATCAGGCCAATTAAACAGGTTATTACTTTTTAAATTAATGTTAACTTTAAATATTAATTGTATATTGTAGACAGGGATTTGTAGGGATGTGATTGCATTATAGCAAAAGTGATAATGGTACTTAAAATTGTACGACTTAAATGTGTCCAGAACACTATAAATCATACAAATTAATTATTTGTTTTGTTTATCCTTTTATTAGCTTGGAAAGAAACTATAAATAGCAGCAAGAAAATTTACGATAATTGTATGTACCGGAACGTAATTCCTTGAAAAACGTATACCACGCCATAATCCTGTGTTTCTTGTACATAAATTTTAATGATGTCAATTTTGTCCTAAACTTAAACTTTATTTACCTAACATAAATATATCGTGAATTATTTACATGGCAAAGCAACATGCTTCTCTTCTTTCTTTAGAAATAATATTATCGGAAATGTATTGTTGTAATCAAGCACTGTATAACAATTTATCCTTCGGTATGGCTAATAAGTCCAAGAGGCATTTGTTATTTTTTTTTAACTCTTAAAGTTTTATTAATTTTTTATGTTTTTCGTTTGATATTTGAAATAATACATTTCAAAAGAAATTGTGTTTATATGATCTTTATCATTTCAGTGTTTCAAATTTTATTTATTATTTGTATTCCAATTCTGTAACTCAAGTTTTGAACATGTACACCCAACTTCTACTAATGGATGACAAAACTTGATTTTCTGAACTAGTAAAATTTTAAATGGTTAATTTTCTTGGCTTTTGGGATTGAGCCGCGTCTTGTGTTGCTTGTTGGACAACGTTTCGGCAGATCTTGCAGCTGCCATTCTCAGGTCGATGCAGGATCAGGCTGGGGCCTACTGGTGCAAGGTGGTCCCCTTATATAGCTGTCTCTGCTGTGCTGCTCTCTGATTGGCTAGCTGTTCGGCCAATCACCTGCAGGCTTCCTCCTGATTTGCTAGTGTAGGCAGCCAATCCTGGCGAGTTTATCCACTGCTCCCTTTGATTTCTTGGTGTTTTAGATTTTTCCATGAAAATAGGTGCCCATATATTATTTTATTTGTATCCATGATCCCTGTTAATATTGTTTGAGTGTTTTAATATTTCTATGGCCTCTCTGATGGTCCTTAGCCTATAATTCCCTTTGTTGGCTATTTACTAAAACTGTCAAATTCAATGATGTGTCTGGTGTTCGTGGAGTGCTCTGCTATGGCTGATTGCAGGCTTTCATACTTGTAGACTCATATGTGCTCTTTGAGTCTGGTGGTAATTTTCCTTCCTGTTTGGCCTATGTAGACTTTTCCGCATGAAAATGGAACTTTGTAGACACCAGCTTGTTCTTCGGGTGGAGTTTTATCTTTAACTGATCCTACTCCACTACTTATTTTGTTGGTGGGCTTCATTATTGTATGAATGTCATGTTTCCTGAGGAGGCGGGCCAGTTGGTCAGTGATGTAGGGAAGTACAGCTACATGATTTAGTTTTTCCTTTTCCTTTTTCTTAGAATCAGCCTTGACGGCCTGCTGTATCTCACACCTGTTGTAACCATTGGCTTCTAGCCTTGCAGTCAGGTGTTTGAACTCCTCGCCCAGGTGTTGCTCTTCACAAATGCTTTTAGCCCTAAAACAAGTGTATTAAGCACAGATCTTTTCTGGCATGGAGGGTGGTGAGAATCTGCCTGTAGATATCTGTCCGTGTGTGTCGGTTTTCTGTAGATTCTGTGGCCTAAGGTGTTATTAGGCTTTCTGTAGACCAAAACATGCAAGAATGGCAGTTGGCCGTCCTTTTCCATCTCCATAGTGAACTGAATGTTGCAGTGATGTTGTTGAGATGCCCTAGAAACTGTTGCAGCTTATCCATTCTATGTCTCCAGACTACGAACGTATCATCCACATTACGTAACCAGTGCTGTGGTTTATAGGGGCTGGAATCGATAGTTCTTTGCTCGAAGTTGGCCATGAAGACATTGGCCAGCAAAGGTGAGAGTGGTGACCCCATAGCAGCACCTTCGTTTTGCACATATACTTTTCCTCCATAAGTGAAAAAGGTTGAGGTGACACAGTGCTCTATGAGCTTCATCGTTCGAGGTTTTTAGGATTACTTCTTCAACGAAATTTGTGTGAGATCACGATATGTTCACGTATTTGGTCCTAACAGTGTTACACATTTTAAGACGCTCGTGTGCATTGAAGCACGTTTTTCACAAAGTTAGTGTTGCAAAATTTGAAAAAGGTTCAACGTTTAATGGAATTGTTATGTATGTTGGCATGTTCCTTCTGAACTTTTCTTAAAATATTTTCTTCAAATTCGTTACTAATTTAAATTATGTGCACGCCATTGAAGTTTTAAAACATAACTAGTAATGATATTGTTTATGTGTAATATTGTTTACCTGTCACGAAAATACTTTTATAATGAATAGCGATCCGGGTAGCACTAATTATCTATAGCCAATATTTGAAGTCTATACATTGACATGCCGCACACTTCCAAGCCTCGGTCCTACTTAATTAATTTATTTATTACTAAATATTGTTAATTAATTATTTGTAGGGAAAATACGGCATAAAATTCGCAAAAAGCCTAAAAATATTCTGTTGACCTAATCGCTACCAAACTTCACAGGATGAACTGCTGGGATAATCTGAAAACTGCCTGAAAATTCCATCAAAATCGCTCCAGCCATTTTGTAGTCCATAGGGAAAATACAGCAAACATAGGTTCTTATATATATATATATATATATATATATATATATATATATATATATATATATATATATATATATACACACACACAAGATGAGTCGGGAGGAAAGGTACAGGCTCTGAGGGGTGATGGTACTGGTGATTTTGAACAAAATGTTTCTAATAAACATATGCCCTTTTCTAAACCGTTTCAGAGAAACCGAATGAAAACAACAAGGAACGGGAAATGTGCAGGTGACGGTAAATCATGATACTGTTATCGTATGTTTTGTTTAATTGTGTACATTTCCTCACAAAACATGTTCAATCACTTCACCACCAACTTCAGTGCATTTTCTGCTCTGATAGACAGCTGCTGTGTTGCTGATCTGAGCTCATTAGTACATTGCTTCGCTTGAGCACAAGCATGGTAAATACGAGCGAGAAGTTCCTCTCTTGTGTCCACCCTGCGCGTGTAGACTTCGCATTTAAGCCAACCCCACACACAGCAATCCAATGGGGTAAGATCAGATGACGTCGGTAGCCAAGCAACACTGTAGTTCCCAATACTAGGGCAAGCACTGTAGAACTGTGACAGAGGTAAACAACTGCACCATGCTTAGAGTGCCACCACGTGGAAACGTACAAAATTACACACAACATAAGATAACAGTAATGTAATTTCGCGCCACCTGCACTTATCCCGTTCCTTGTAGTTTTCATTCGGTTTCTCTGAATTGGTTAAAAAAGGGGATATATTTATTAGAAACATTTTGTTCAGAATCACCAGTACTATCATTCCTCAAAGCATGTACCTTTCCTCTCGACTCACCCTGTTTGTAGATTATAGCTAGCAAACAAATTGCCTACATTTTTACTTTGCTTAAATTCTTGAGCTTATGCTTGTTGTTGCTTTTGATATTTGTTGAGCCTATCCTCTGAAAGAGCACAGTAGGTCTCAAATTAATACAATTTTGTCGAAAATATCACAACATATTCATGCACTTATTTCGAAAAGTGTGTTTAATATTTTGGGTTAACCGAAAGAAATTACGCTATCCATATAGTGACTTTATGCCATGAAGGACTTTGAATTCCATTTCTCTAAATTCCCTACAACTACATCAATAACATTTTCTCATAATTGCATTCGTCTAAAAAGGACATGAAGCAATGCGAATTTAAGCGATGTCATGTCACAGCAAACATTAAAATCGTATTTTACTTGTTATGCAATACTTTGTTTCCTTGTAGGATATAATGTTTTAATGCAAATTTAATATACTGCACTTATAATAATATTTTCCAATAAAAATATGTGTGTACTGTAACGAGTCAGCGTTCTCTAAGGCATTGGACTGAGCGACCTGATGAGCCGTGCCACCTTCCCCCCTCCCCGGCTCTCTAACTACAATCCCGGCGATGAGGTGGCAGACTACGCGTCTCCTCCTGCCACAATATTCCTTTCCTTTGCGACATGGGCCACTCGGCTCTGGCTGAATTTACAGTGCTTCTGAATGGGTTGGCACCTATCAGCCGTCTGTGACAAGCATTCAGCTCGGGCGTGACTGAATGTTACCGCAACGCCTGAAAAGATCAGCTTACGACAAACAGCATTGTCGACGAACTCTGAGAATATTCTGGACGTCATCGTAGGCAGCTATAAATGCTTGCTCGCTGCGAGCAACGACTGACTGATGGCGGCATTCTGCCGGTGAATGTTCGCGACAGACTTAGCAGCAAGGGACGAGACAGGACCAGCAGATCGAGGCGAGATAATGCAGTTGTGGACGATGGTAGCACTCTTAGAGCTGTGTGAATAAATGTGAGAGTGGATGATCAGGTTGAACTGTGCAATGTGGAACAATTCTAGATAGAAACTTTCATGAGCGGAGGACTAATTTGAGAGACGGAGACATGTTTAGTAATTATACACTAGAGCAGTAATTTAGATTTTTAGGGAAATTACCTGTACATGATATCTTTAAATGTTTATTTCAAAATGGTTAATTACGAGTGCTGTGTACTTAATTTAAAGTGTTTATAGAGATTGTAATAAATTTAGAAATTCAAGTTTTATTCATTTATTTATCTATCTAAGCCCTCCATCCCAAACGAACCTGACTGCACCTAGGACAGCCAAGTTGTTACAGTAGTGAAATAAAATTAATTAACATATTTCGCGACGAGCGCCACTTCGAGACAAGCTTGGCTTATGGTGGTTGTGGTATGACAAATGACATCGTCGATAACAGCCAATTAGGAATTAGATTAACAGAAAAATATATAACTTATGGGAATAAAGCATTACAAAAATTAAAAAAACGTTATTTATAGTGTTTCTTTCATATTTTGGGTACCCACATCACATTAATTTTTTGACAATTGTGCCAGTTAAATTTTATTTGCTGTAAAACCGAAACTGTGTTTGTATGACGATGTTGTTCGAAATTACTGTAACACAATAAATATGTGTGTACTAACCGTGATATATCATCGTAGATAGAGTAATGTGAAATATGGACAAACTATCAACACAGTGTTAAAGTACTTCTTTATAAACGTAAACTGCAGATATTGAGGCGAGTTTGTTTTTACTAAGCCAGGTGTTTTATTTCGCGTTGCGCCATTGTTAAGGTGTCAGCCAGCGATTCCTTATTTACGTTCCAATTTTCGCTTCATAATTACACCATATGCGAATGAATATGAAATAGTACGGTAGTGATATTATGATAAGGGCTCGAAATATATTTTTCGTAGTTATTGACTATGTAGAAACCTGAAATATATATAATAATTTAATAATTTCGAATTGTGATTGCCATTTATTATAATACTACTATGCTTTACACAAAATTTGAGGCCATGATCTTTCATTTACATCAAACAATTGCAAATAACTCGAATATGTTTTAACCTAATGCTTTAAAAAATTTGAGACTGTGTACAGTTATATAATACACAATCTTGCCAGAGCATTTTTTTAAAAATAATGTATCGCTTGCTAGCAAAACATTATTTTGCTTTATTTTGGCTTATTTTGATAATAAAGTGTGTGCTTTTTCAGAGGCCAAAATCTAAAAATCGGTTTTGTGTATTGAAACAGAAAAATTCAGCTATAAACGATGATATATAAGTGTTAAAACTGCTGGAATGAATTTTTAATATGTGCATTAATTTGCATTAAAAATATTTTTCTCGAAACCATGGTTAAACTTTAGAGTGAGGCCTAAATATTTGACTCCAAACGTAAACCAATATGGATTCTTTGCCCATTAATTAATTAAAGTAGTTTCTGTTATATACATAGTCAGAAATATTTATATTTTTTACTATCAGATAAATGTCCAACCTCCTTCTGGTTTTTTGTTCGCTAGTTTGGAAACAAATATCTTCAATTGAAATGATGTTTTATAATAATGATAATTTTTTGTTATGTATTAATAAAAACTACAGTCCAGGACTGATACTACGACTATAGAAACGAAATTTTAACAAATATAAATATCCGAGATACAGTAAACATAACATTAATTACGATAAATAACCATCTAACGATATAAAATTAGTAAATGCACAAGTTTGTGTAGTTCTAGCATCAAAAAATTAACCAATTTAAAATTTTCCAATACTATAAAATGTTATTTCTTGAATAGAGACTGGTTATTATATACGATAAAATAAATTATATTAAAACACATGTCATCGCTTGTTTTAAAGAATAAACAATATATGATTTCGTGTTTGTATAATACAATAGTCTATTTATACATGTGTGTAAAAAATTATTCAATAGTACGTAAATTTTATTCACCACAACCTGATCTCTTTTAAAATAGCTGAACGATGACAATAAACTCTACATATTAATAATGGAGGTTTACCATTAAAACATATTTTACTCAATCATAGGTGTAGTTCTTAAACTGTGACACATAATATTCATAGTGAATTTTCACAATAATTTTTCTGTGTCGATAATTTGATAGAACTGATTTGTCTGTAAAATTAATAAACGCCCATAATATGTAATAAACTATAATATCGATGGAGAACCCTATGTGTGTCATTAATCAAGGTGCTACGACTTATTATGAATATCGACATTATACCCTACCAAATTAGTAGCTCTGAAAAAAAATATTATTTTATATGTTTTTAAAGTCAAGCATATCAAACAATCAATTTTTAATTCCTAATACTTTGAGTAGGTAACACACTACACATTATCATGTAAATATCTAATAACTATTAATTTATTACACTTGTCCAAAAGTTGTTCTTACGCTTGCTGTTTTATTCTACCCATACTGTTCGTCAGAGCAATTAAAATTTCCCTTAAAATAGAATCGAACAACACTTACTATTTCTTAAATTATTAACTAAACAATAATTGTGACCTATCCTACTCAGTACCATCTCATGGCCCAGTAATACACAGCTGGAAACATTTCCTTTCGAACCTCTTTGGACACAACCTGGAGATCGTGAATTGTTTTCTGGAGAATCCATGGATCTTAATTAATAATAAGAGAAGAAGCAGAAATTGAGTTTTGCCCACTTCCTTATCCAAATATGTTAAACTCTAACTGTTAACGAACTCTTCAGCCTAAATACTTCGCCACGTATCTTTAAAATGTATGTAGACAGAATGGTGTTAATTCCTTTAAAAATGTTATTTATAACATGCGCACGTGGTTCTCTTTTCGTGCATGTTATAATTGTAATAATACAACCACCAGATGACTTCGCTATATCGCCCACCTGTTAAACTGTTAATTTCATGTATCACATGAGTTTCTCCAAAACCTTAAATTTCAGTACTAACATTTTCTTCTAAGTTTCCTCTATGCCAAAATTGACTTTTTGTTGGCCCAAGAGATAGTTAAATGGCAGTAAAACATTCTGAACATGAAAGAGAAAGATGCGAGACTCTCCTGTACCTCTTTAAGCTAATTATATATGCAGTTACCTATCACTTCCATCTATTGGTCACTTCTACCAAAACGGGACATAATTGTGACGAATATTAAGTGACCACACTTCAATTGAGTGTAACAAACCGGGTGGTATGCATTGGTATGTATCAGGGTAATTGGTAGTTAATCACACATTTTCCTCATTAAATTAGAAACGAAGTTGAAACCACGATTCATCGGTGGCTCATCTTGTTCACCAATTTACGAAATAATCTCGGTTACAGGCGAAATATTGAAATGTAAATCAAACAGTTAAATCTCACCACTCCACCATTGGCAACACATACCAACAACTCCTCACCAAGAACTAGATTATGTCCTAAAATGGGGTTATTAGTATACAAATGACAAAAACAATTCTCTAATAAAACTATTGGGGTACCAGTATCGACCAAAGCCAGTCGATGCTCGCCATACCAGGAAGTTTGTTAGGGGTGTGTGCTTTCACAAACTTTGCCTGTTTCTTGGACATTGAGAGAGCACATGCCCGGACAGCGACATTTAAAGCAATTCCCCTGTGCAAAGGGTAAATGAGAAGAAGTGCAATAAACTTAAGCATGTCCAAACTTGTCACAGTCGCTACAGCGAATGTTATCACTAAAAAAAAGTGGAAGTGTAGAGGGAATAACATACATATCACAAGAATTGCACACTTGATAACGAGCATCACTCCTACTCTCTGACACCAACCTCTAAGCCTGACAGATAATCTAGGAGTACCATTACTAGAAATGTCAGCAGGAAAAGCCAGCTTAAAATCATACACAGCGAGCAAGATATTTTCAAACCTGACTGCTAGTTCTCTCAAAGATTTCATAGAATTTGGCTGTGTGAACACTGGTAATTTACCCTGATCTCTGGAGGAAAATTAACAAAACGATATCCATTATAAGTTCCTTTCAGTAACCTAGGTTAAGTGCTTGCTCAAATTCTGTAATAGACCAAATTAAAGCCTTCAAGGACTCTTGGGGTCATTGAATATGCTTTTCAAACTTCAATTAACATTTTTTTTTTTTTTTCAAATTACGGGGAGGACGAACTGCTGTCAACAACCTCTTTTACAAGCCTGAATATTTTCCCTTCTGAGTCTTTTACAAGCTCTGAAACATCATTTCAAGAATCAAACTAGAACACTAAGTGAGAATAGAGTGAATCATTTTCTGATCCGAAACAATGTTAAGATGGTTCCGTTCATCCAAGGATACCAAAAACTGAATTACCTTATCGGGGCCAAGACTAGTAAGCATGGGTACTGACCAGAATTTCGTGGAACAGTTTGGAATCGAAAGTTGAAGAAGGTTTACAGAAGAGCAGAAGGACTTGTCTGGCGATGAGCCCACAGGGCTCGCAATGCTGTCCATGTCGGAAACAACCATCTTCCTGAGGTCGATGGTGGTAGCAATTATACCAAACTGCTCCCCCGCCTCTTCCAGGCATAAAGTTAACTCGTGTCGCATCATCGTGGCGGCGATGACCACATTCGACTCCATGCAAATTCAACAGAAAAAACCACGAGATTAGATACACAGTAAAAATAGCAGAGTTGAGCAATATTTTTTACCTGAGGGAAAACTCCAAGTAAAAATATGTGGTGAATATTAGGTAACAGAACTGCCAGAAAGCCTTACAAAACGACAGGATTCGCCGAAATAATAGAACAATATGTGTAACCACCGAGCAGATGGTCGCCTGGAATTAGACAAAGCAAAAAATGTTTGTTGCAAAAAAGGACCTGAAAATATATTTTTCAGATTAATTTTAGACTCATCATTTAAACCAAGGAATAAAATATAACTCAAATACACTTTTAAAATAACTGGTAAGAATACCTTGCAAATACAAAATTTGACATGTCAATGGGCCACAAAGAGGAATAATAATACGTGTTAGCAGCTGAGTATGAAACCTGTTCCATTAATTAATCAAATATTAATGGGTAAAAAATTTCATGACTTCAACAAATGGCTAAAGAAAGCCTCAATAAAATTACAACCAAGCGAATTTTCACAAAAAAAAAAACAATGTTATAAAGTTGTACATTAGATTACCCACATAACATACACTCAACAAAATAATTATTACAAATGAGACTTGGCCAACTCGAATCAAAAGTGTGGAATTACTCAAAGGCCATGAAATGCTGACATAAGTGGTTGAAACACAATATGTAATACAGTTCGAAGTCACCTTAATGATTATCTTATACAACTGTCCAGATTAAGTCGCTCTATGTGCAAAATAATAAATGAAAGAATAATATGCAGTAAATAAATATACACTCGAAAATAGGCAAAAAACATTTTTATAGGAGATACACATTACAGTGAACGAGTGTCCAAATTTACTCCCTACACTTAACAGACTACAACTCAATTACTCCGAAAATAACATGGGTAGACCAACACCTCATTTAGTCACAAAAAAATATAACCAATCGCGAACTGCCAAGTCGTGCGTGGCATCACCAAATATCAGACTATACATGTCTCGCTAATCAATACAAGTGATCATACAAATTTCAATTGAATCACACATTTTTATCCCATAAATGGAGTGACTTTGCGCAAATATCAGTGCGCATACTTAGAAAACAAAAGGAAGAGTCTAGAGGGTAGCCAGCATCGCACAACGAAAGCTCGTGGCGTCGGCAGAAACAAATACTTAAGATTTCAAAAGGTAATGTATTTTGAGTCCCTTGGCAGAGTTTTAAGGGGGGAGGCCATGACACCCACATGGTCCGTGGTGTTACATTTTGTAATATGAGTATTCCGAGGTTTGTGCATGAAGTTTGTGAGCAGCTTGAGTGTTGTGATTAAATTGAGTATTCACGAAACCATCTGAGCGGAGAGTCGGCAATGCGCCACCTTCCACGGGCTGGTGTGAATTTGTGCACTCGGTGGAGAGGGAGCGTTACAGGAAGATGCGTGGGTGATCTGTGCGAGGGAGGGAGGTCTGTTGTTGAGTGACAGTGAGCCGGTGCACGCGACAAGTGTAGCGCGACTGATTTTCTTTTGAGCCGGGGCAGCTGGAAGGCCCCTGCAAGGCTAACAGAAGATGGGCTGGCATCATTGAGTATGCGAATTACGACCCCGTTGCGCGAGTATAACATGATGGCTGAGTACGTTGCAAGTACTTCGGGCACGCTGTTATTGTGAGAATCGGCCGAGGGGTTCTCAAGGCTTTTCGCTACTATTGTAATGAGTGCTGTGGCTTTAAACTCATGTTTGACAGAGCTAAACTTTCTATTCGTTTGGCTTATTTGTGCTAGCAATAACATTGTGGCATCTTGAGTATGTATGGTGGAAAATTCTGATTATAAGTTATGTGCCACATTTTGAGGGGGATTGCGGTGTATGTTATGCACATTTGAATCATGAAATACTGTGTACAGTACATTTTCGGCGGCATAGCTGCGTAATAAACTTGCTTGTGCCGATGTGCGAGAGCGAAGCCATGACGAGTTGAGGACAGCAATTGTGGTGTCATTACATATTTAGGACGATTCATGCCAAAATTTTAATTTCCAGTGCATAATTATTTTATGTCGAGGATTATCGACGCCCTGTTGATGCCCAATATGGCAGGACATTGGACGCATGTGTTAAAGGATATTGCCATGTGTACGCCAAAGCTGTTTGTCAGCTGCGCTGGACTACCAGGTATGTGCTGTGAACAACTTTTTGCACTGCAGGATTTGTTATGGGGTTTGTATGCATCACTGCCAAACTAACTGACTAATGTTTTTATGTTAAGTTACTGATGGCAGTGGTATTATTTGGACGCAACTGTGAGCCCATTATAATGCTTAGAGTTGTAAGATTTCATAATGGTTTGCTTTGAGGAGGCGTGTTTTTAATTTGCAATTTCTTTCCTATTAATATGTAACGATAGGATTTGAATAGGAAGTTAGAGGAGCCTTTTTTTTAAGTACTCGGACATGGTCACTGAAAGGATAGGCAGTTGTGATGTGTTGCCATACTCCTTTATGCGCAAAGATGTGGAGCCTATTAGGAATCCTCCACCCAAATTGGCAGACTTTCGACAACTCATTGAGAAGTAGCTGAAGACAGGTGTGATTTCACCCTCACAATCCGTTTACTCTTCCCCAGCTTTCAGAGTGAAGAAGAAAAAACAGGGGATATATAATGGTTGTTAACTTTAACAAGCTTAACAAAAAAATAATCTTGATCCATTCCCAGTTCCTACCATTGACCTTGCAGTATTTGGGTAAGGCTTAGATCTTCATGGTACTGCACCTTAACACCAGTTTTCATCAATGTCTTCTGCATCCTGATTGCTGGAAATATACAGCATTTTGTACACTTTAGGGACCAATTTCAATTTTATTGTATTCCTATGGGTGCTAGTTTTGGCACACAGACTCTTTCTAATGTATTAGATCAAACTTTGACTGAATTCAAGTTTTATTATGTTTTCAGTTGTATCGACGATATCATTATCTATAGTAAGTCGTAAGAAGAATACCTGAATTAAGAAAAGGTTTTGGGTAAGCTTAGGTAAGTTGGTTTGACGGTGATGCCTAAAAAGTTTACCAAGAATAGTGTGTTTTTCATAGACTATTTCACTATAGCAGGTAAATTGCATTTGATACCAGCCCGAATAGCTCCTGTGGTGAATTTTCCAACACCCAGGATGGTCAACGGTATCACCTACTGTGTCGGCATGTTGGGTACTGTGCAGGTTTCATTAAGAAATCTGCTGAGTTGGCTGCACCTTTGAAAAAGTTGAAGTGCAAGAATCAGGAAATCATTTGGGGCGACGATCAAGAGAGAGAGCTATCCAATATTTGAAGGAGGCTTTGGTCACAGCCCCTGTGTTGAATATAGTTGATTTCGATAAGTATTTTACATTACATGTAGATACTACATCGATATCATTAGGTGCTGCATTGGATCAGCACAAAGAAGAAAAGATAGCACTGATGGCTTTCGAAGATGTCTCTCGACTGAGAGTGAGAGACGACTCAGTGTCTAGGAATAGGGTGGGTTTGTATGGTTTTATGGGCTTGAGAAAATCGCGAGCTATATTGAGGCCAATGAATTCGACATTTACACTGATAGCCAGGCCTTGAGCTGGCTATTGTCTCATTCGCGTGAGTTTGGCAAAGTGGGACAGTGAGTTTATATAATTACCAGATTTCATTTCGAGGTCTATCAAATGAAGGGTCCTCAAAATTACATGACTAATGCTCTTTCTTGTATGTTCAACCCTGTTGACTACGAGATAGAGGATATGTGTATTGTTTCTCCCCTAGAGGTTCCTCACGCTATCTTTGCGGTCTGAAAGAAATGCAAACGTCTGATGCTTTTTATCAAGGAGTTCGTGAGAGCCGAGAGGTTGGCGAGGATACACCTTATGCCATCAGGGACGTCTTGGTAATTTATGTGGGTAGGAATGGCAGGTCAAGACATATAGTGGTACCTGTAAGCTTTAAGGCCCTTGTGATTAAGTATTTTCATTTTTTAGTTTTTGGGGGCCATCCTGGTATCCAAAGTACCACCAAGAAAATAACCAAACAATTATTTTGGCCTAGCCTGATGACGGATATTACCAATGCTGTTCGAACTTTGGACAGTAAGTTGTGTAAGCCTCCACGCAAAACTACTGTAGGATAGCATAGTGTGGACCAACCCAGCTTTGTTTTGGAAACTGTTCACATGGACATGTTAAGTCCTCTCACAAGAAAAAAAAATTAGAATGATTGTATTTTGATCCTTATGGATAATTCCTCTAAATTTGTTATGCCTTTACACATGAGGATTGTTAAGTCCAGCATGATTAATCACAATTTAGTTGATGGAGTTTGGAAGATCTTTGGTTCTCCTGTTAATTTAGTCTCAGATAACTCCTCATACTTTCTGGTCCTGGGAATTCATGGACATGTGTTTTTAGTGGGCCATTAAGAATTGCACTAGTAAACCCTATTTCCCGAAGGGAAATCAGGTGGTGCGTTTCAACCTAAATCTGATGATAGTCCTTACCATCTTCTACCCAGACAATCAGCAGTGCTCGGATGAGGATTTGAGTCATCTGAATATGAGGTTCAGTTCTTGTTTGCACGAAGGCTACAGGCTCTACTCCTTACTTTGTCTTCTTGGGGAGACACCTCATTCATCCTCTCCTGAAGTTCTGATATAGTCGTTATCCATTCTCTCCTATGAACGATGATGCATTGCAGGATCTTCTTGTACGAGTTTTTGACAGACTTATAATCCCTTCAGCTAAGACCATAGAACGACACAGGAATAGAGAACCTAATCCATACAAAATAAAAGATCTCATTTTGGTGAAGAACTTTGTACAAGCATCTAGATATATCCATGTGTCCTCAAAGCTTATTCCTTCCTTTTGTGGGGCCTTTTCAGATTTCCAGCTTGCTTACGCCCAATACTGTGTTGCTGGAGAATTTAGATTCAGGCATTGTGTTTCAGATGGCTCATGTTTCTCACATAAAAACTTTGTTTCACCCCAACCACCATGTCCACCTACATCTTAGGATAAGTTTGTTTCTCCTTGTCCCTTGCTGCTGGTTTGGTTTGTCATTCATCTTCGTCCTCATCTTCAACTCATATTTTCGCGTCATCCTTAGTTTAGATTTAAGATTGTTCTTGTGTATATTCGTGATCTTGTACTGGCTTTATTTATATTTATTGAGATGCATCTTGCATTTATAGGATTCAGGATTGTGTATTTCATTATTGTGTACTTCATGTAATGACCATACTTAGTTGTTTATTTTTAATGCTTTGTATGGCATATATTTTGAAATTAATTCTTATATTGACATGTGTGAGTACATTTATTAAGATATTTTATAGAATCTTTCATGAAATGTTTTTAATTTCCTAAGTTATGTGGACCTTTACTTATTTGTGTGGTTTTTAACACAGTCCACTTAGCATTAGGTAGAAACAGACAATTTTTTGAAGGTCATATCAATGCACTTATTTTTTTCTTATAAGGGAAACTTAAGTTTTTATTGAAGTAGAGCTTTCATCATGAACTATTCTTTTTGATTTGTTGACCTTTGTTTAGTATTGTGCGATTTGTCATAGTGTTGGGACAGTGTAGGGAAGAAACATTTTTGCGAGCCTGACTATACAAGCTTGTTTAGCCTCGTCCTGGGCGAGATGCTGACCGGTTCGGCACCCTCAACCCCTCTGGAAGAAGGAGGGGGACACTGCTGGACAGCAGGTATAGAGAGACGGTAGTCAGTGAGGAGTGTGATGTTGTAGCAGCTGCAGTAAAGAGCTATGAACTTCTACACAGTGGTTTTTTATTTTGTGCAAGTGCAGCAATGTTTGAGTCATAACATTGGTCCTCCGGGCCGGATCGGTACGACAAATAAGTGTTTACCGGTTCCACGAATAAATGCATGGCGCATGTTTTATGTTGAGTTGTACAATAAACACGCGCCCGCGCGTCGCGTTGTTCGTCAAGGCATCCTCCCGGCCGTGGCTACCTGCTCTAAGCTGCTCGCCGGGCTCCGGGGTGAGAGAGCCGCGTTCACAGAATGCTCGAGCTACTGTTCATCCGCGTTAGCTTGCTCCCGCGACCGCGCGCGCCGGTCAACAGGACCGCGTTTACGGAATGCTCGAGCTACTGTTCATTCACATTAGCTCTCTCCTGCGACCGCGCGCGCCGGCCAACAGGGCAGCCTCAGCGCAGACCTCCCATGCCGACATCTAGGATCTACGGTGAAGACAGAGGGTGAGTCAGACATATTTACAGGCTTCCTATTCCTAGTTTTAAGTTAAATCCTTCCCACCTGCCACCCTGTGTCTCGCTATCGCAACATGGAGGAAGAAACGAGCAAACGCCTCAAAC